>PVHP010008978.1:22150-51857 GCA_004024765.1 Zapus hudsonius
GGGGGGGGGGGGGGGGGGGGGGGGGGGAAGGAACCCTCTTTCACTGCTGGTGGGATTGCAAGCTTGTTCAACCTCTATGGAAAGCAGTGTGGAGACTCCTGGACAGAATGGACATAGAGCTGCCAATGGACCCAGCTATCCCTCTACTAGGCATCTACCCACAAGATGTCACACCTCAGCATAGAGTCATTTGTGAAGCTATGTTTATAGCAGCTCAATTCATAATAGCCAAGAACTTGTTTCCTTTTTTTAAGTAATCATGTTGAGAACACTTTTTGCAAGATCGCATTGAAGCACAATACAGTAATAATATTCCCTGCAATGGAATTTCACCTTTATGACAATATTATCCACACTGGCAACCAACCTCATTCCCTGATTCTCTGTGCCTCTAATTACTTGGAGAAACATCCTAACATTATGATATCTAAGCATAGGCCTTATGTGGCTCAGTTATTAATAGATTTTAATGCAGAACTTTTGGAATTAAAATGATCAGCTACTGAGCTCATAGTCAAAGATGAAAGAGTAATAATACTCTCTATGACTTCATAGGTTACACCGCTCTCTGATTTAGGAGTAAGTCAGATGTTTATTTCCCCAGATTATAGTGAGATCTCGTAATATCCCAAGATGCATGATGCCTTATAGTTTAATCTAGAGACTTACCAGCTAAACTAAAGCAGGGGTCTGTTGGCTTCAGGGGTCTCCTCTTCTTACTTTGAATAGGCCAGCACTTGGAGACTTTCCAACTTTCCATGGACTACAGATCTTCCCCTATGGAGTCAAATTTAGGGATGGTAAATAAGTCAGAAATCACAGGTAGGACCACATCATTCCAGAGGCCGTTCATGATGCTACTTAAGTTGTGTCCTTAGAAACCCAACCAGGTCAATGGCTGTTGATAAAAGCCATGGATTCCAGACTAAACAGAGAGGAGCGAGGGTGTCCAGTCAAGGCTCCAGAGAAGCCCGATTTCCAGCCTTTATCTGAAACCCAGATGGATCCAGAAATAAATCACTGCTTTCTTTCTTAAATTCCTTCTTTTGGGGGTGGGGGTGGGATGAGAGCTATATACTTTATGATTAATAGTTTCCAAGAATATCTACATAGGTACATTTTTCTGCTCTCCCCTTTTCCTTGTTTTTACCTTCTCTTTCTCTCTCTCTCTCTCTCTGTCTCTCTCTCTCTCTGTGTGTGTTAAACATTATTGCAAATTTGCATCTTAAAACAATACTAGTTTATTATCATATGATAACTAGGAGTTAGATGTCTAGACCAGGCCCAGCCTGATGGGATCCTCTGCACAGGTTCTCTGGGTGAAATCAAGGAGTCAGGTGGGGCTACAGTTCTCACCTGGGTCCTCTTCCAAATTCACTCGCTTACAGATTCATGTTATTGAGGCTCTAGGGTAGGAGATGCCTGATTTCCTGCCAGTTCTAGACCAAGGACTTCTCTAAGTGCCCAGGCTGCCCACAGTTCCTTGCCCCAGGCCTCAGGCTGTTCACACATGCCTGTTTGTTTCTCCTGGACAGCTGAAATGTGTCCCTGTGTTCCTCTTCCATAGTCAGCTGGAAAAAGCGTTCCTTTGAAAGATCCATCAGGACAATCTCCTATCTTAAGACCAACAGTGACACATCTCATAACCTAATGACTGGAAGGAAATCTGTCAGGTCTCCCATTCCAGCAATTAGGATGCATGCAAGGGACATAGGCAGTCTTGGAGCCGTCTGAGAATTCTGCCTGTCTTATTAGCAACACACAGGACGTAACGTGAACAAAAATTGTTTTTCCTTCCCAAAGACTCTGCCTTCCCATTTAAAACACAGGCTCGGAGTCCCTTCAAGCTTTCTGCTCACTCCTCCATGAGCCCCTGGGTTGGTTCCTTTTCCTCTCCAACCGCCAAATGCCAGGGTTCTTCAGGACACCTCTTCCCCTTACCATGTATTCACAAACAGTGCTATAATTTATCTTTATAATGGCGACGTCTCCCCTGAATTTTAGATTTACATAGCCAGTTTCTTCCTTAGTATCTCCACATACTGCCTAAAATGTCAAATTTAATGTTTCTAAAAATAAACATAATTCTGACACTTTCCCAAAGTGTCCGTGTTCAAGTCTTCCCCATCATAAATGGTTCATGGTGACTCCTCCATTCTTTTTTTTTCAGGCCAAAAAAAAATTCTTGTAGTCATCTTTGTTTCCTCTTCCTCACGCATAATCCAGAGCTAATCCATCCAAACATGGATGGGGAAGCACACAATCTGTGCCAAGGGCTGAGGGTATAGATCAGAGGCATTCCCACCTGGCATTTCCCACAAGGGCTTGGGTTTGGTGTAAGTGCCTCAGGAGGGAAAATGCGGAGAATTTGACATTGCATCTTGCCTGGGTTTTTGTTTGTTTGTTTTTCGAGGTAGGGTCTCACTCTAGCCCAGGCTGACCTGGAATTCACTATGTAGTCTCAGGCTGGCCTTGAACTCTGATTCTCCTACCTCTGCCTCCCAAGTGCTGGGACTAAAGGCACGCACCATCAGGCCCGGCTCCCCTTGCCTAGATTTGGACAGTAGACATTTAACAATCCTATTTATTTCCATCCTTATCCTCATTCCCTCCCATTCCCATCTGTTCTCCACACAGCAGCTAGAGGGATCCATTCAAAGCATCAATACACCAAGCCATTCCACTGGTAAAAATCCTCCAGTCTCGTCTGCCCTCCTGCTGTCTCTCACCCATGTTCTGCTCGGTCCACTGACACACCTCCCCTTGTACACACCAACCACATGCCTCCCACAGGGACTTTGCACTTGCTTTCTTTCAGAGAGACCTTCCTCAGCCCTCGCCTTGATGTTCTACAAGTGAGTTAGATCAAGTGCCTTTCTATGATGTCGTTAGCATATTTAATTGGAAAATCTGCCATTTGGCTAGCAGATTACTCTATTGCATTGTCAAGTTAAAGGACTCAGGAAGGCACTTCAAATAGTGAGGCCACACTCCCTTGCCCACCTTGAAGGGGTGAAGAGGCCACAACTAAGGGTTCTAGAATATCATCAACAAGTCAAGAATGGCCAGCAGACACAAATCTGTAAGTAGATTCCATGCTCTACTATTTTCTATTTCATGCCCACTAGCTATCCTTCAAAAAAAAATTATACTTTTAAAATCTTGATGAAAAGCAACTGTTTCTCTATTCCAGTGGACTAACACAATCCCCAGTGCTGCCCCTGCTTCTGGATGCTTCCATGGGAAGTAGCAAAGGGCTACTTTTCTTTCCAGCCTTTGATTTGTTCTTTCTACATCCTATAATTTCCATCTACACTGGAGAGCCAAGTGCTGTGTGGGTCTAATTAAACACTATAATTATCCATGAGCTCTGGCCCAGAAGGAGAGAGAAAAATCTAACACATGTCTGATTGTAATATCAGGTAAATACTCAAGATGTGTGACTGGTGAAATGCAAAATATTCTATTCATTTAATATTCTTGATGAATAGCGAATTAGTGTAATCACATTAGCTATTCTATTCATTTATTAGGTGAGAGTGATTAGAAGTGAATAGCTACAGAAAAGCCCTCTCAAGTTGCAAAAATTAGACTTCTATAGTTTTATTATGTTTATTTTCAACTGAGTATAACTGTATGCGGCTTTCGCTAGGACGAGTCTTTGCCCCTCCCCTTTCTCCACCACTGCGAGCCAGCATAGAGGCAACGCAGGTCTGGAATACAGATGATCATGTACTTTGTGTAAACATGTCAAATAGATGGCACACAAACATTGCACTTCCAACAACAAAACCTGACTATTTTTCTTCTGTTTTCTAGAGATATAATTTATATGCAACAAAATACACAAATGTTTGAAATATTCAGCTCCGTGAATTCTGATCAGTTTCTATGACCTGTGGAATCCCAAGTGCTCAAGACCTGAAATGCTTCCTAGCAGAGTTCCTTGGGCCACTTTTCAGTCAAGAGCCACCTGTTCTAGAAGTTTGTGTTCTGTCATCATCTCCTGATATATCCTGTTCTAACTTGATACAAACGAAATCCTATAATTCCCAAGTTAATTTTAAAGAACAATGTAGTATTTTTAATTAGGAAAAATAAAGAGAAAAGGTCATAATTCCAGACATCTGATGACAAGTTCTTGATATTAAAATAATGAACAAGTGTAATGCACACCTATTGCGAGAGCTTTCAAACCTCACAGAAAAGTTTTGAAAAAGCCTTCACACCCAACCTATTACTAAGGAAACATTATTGCATGTCTCCATTGGCTCTTCAGGTCCTCCTTCTCCACCTCTCTGCCCTCTCCTGGGGTCCTTGGGGGGCTGATCTGTGTGCTCAGCAATGACCCCTCTCACTTTCTTGCGTTCACAGAGGTTCTGCCAAAGAGAGGCACTGATTGGAGACAGGAGGGTAAGTGATGAGCTAGGTGGAGTATTCGTTCCCCAGGTACTCTGTGTGTGTGTGTGTGTGTGTGTGTGTGTGTGTGTGTGTGTGTGTTCATCACCAGAGTCAATGATGAATCTCAGACAATCTTCTCTTAAAACCATCTCCTTTCCCAGGTGTAGGAAAAGCTGGCTCTTCTTGCCTCTTCAGGCCTGAATGGTCATAGTTCCACATCTGACTGACCCTTCTGCCCCATCAATACTTCTGGTTGGTTTCCTTCAAGCCTTCAAATAAACAGCCAATAGCTCCTCCAACAAACCCATTGTCCCATTTGACTGGGCTGTCTTGTCTTCGCTCTGACCACGACCAACATCAAGGTAAACAGACTTCATTAGAAGCATTTTTTGCACCCATTGTGTGCATATGCTCCAAACTGTGCAAGGGTGACACTCCAGAAGTTTCTGCAGTTCTTTATCAACCACCTCTTTCAAATCAAAGAGTACTGGAGTGCAGCTCGGCCTAAAATAAGGGACTCTTAAATCACCCACACACCTAATTCATCCTGGTCTCTAAACACAAAGACAAGTGTGCGTAATACACTGTCGTGAAGATTTTAAATTATTTTTACCATTCGAACTTACTTTAGGTCGACTGCCAAGTCTGTCTTCTTGTAATTTCAGACGTTGTATATACAGGTGCTTTGGAAAAGTCATTTATGTTCTCTCAGTATAGCCTCCATGCAGGGGAGAGACAGAAACTTTGCCAAAACTTCACATAATGCAAAAACAAGCTCGAGAGAGTGGATTCACTTGAAAACAAAGGAATAAAGCTGACATAAGCCAGAGAAGGTCAAGGGAACATAATATTTGAGTTTGCTCTGTGCCAGACTGTGTTCAACCCTTGATAGAGGAAAAGCTGACAAAATGGCTCAGCAGTTAAAGGTACTTGCTTGCAAAGCCTGCTTGCCCGGATTCATTTCCCAAGCTGCCCATGTGAGCTGGATGCAAAAATGAGGAGCAGGTGTAAGGAATCCATCTACAGAGTCAAGAGACCTTGAGGCATGCACATGTGCACACACACACACACACACACACACACACACGTAAATAAAGACCTAGAACACTTGATAGACATAATAGCCACATGAGGACTCACAGATGAGAGAATTGGAAAGTCTGAAATAGAAATCCACTCTGTAAACTCAGAGTGCCAAGCTTCCAGCTGCCACTCAGAGAGATACGGGTGGGAGAAGGCATCATGGCTACCTGGAACTAAAAGCCCAAGGAAGACAGGAACATTGTCTGAAACAAACTACTCTGTATAAGTGTCCACACCCCTCAACTCCAACAAGCCACATCATGACGTGTAAAAAAATCCAGTATACCAACCATGTAACTTGGAAAACTGTGGGAAGAGCCAAATTGGGTGTTTTCTATGAAAGTACAAAGACCTGAGAGGACTCAGGCCAGTGTCTAGGGAGGACACATCTCTAGAGCAGCAGCTGAAAGTTACAGAGATTGGGGATGTAAAGCTGTGGACTTCCCCTCACTCCTTCACCTGCTCCACAAGTGTCCAGTGAGAATCTGTTACTCAGCACTTACTTGGAGCCAGTAAATGTGACAGTGAATGAAAGAGGAAAAGTTCTGCTATTATGTAGAGGACTAACATTTTTGTAGAAACGAAAAGAAGAAAGTAAACAAAAGAAGGTATAATATGTCTGACACTGACATATGCCATGAGAATACAAAGCTGGGAAAAGAGGCCATGAGGAGCTGAGAGGTTGTTCCCCATGGATATCTGGGAATTTGTGTGGGTTTCCAAGGGAGAACGTAGCAGGTAGAAGGAGCAGCCTCCAGAGAGACCCTGAGGTAGGCGAATCGTTCAGTGTTTGATGGAAGAGCAAGAAGGAGATCGTGGCTGGGTCAGGTCTGAAGCTCAAAAAGTCAGGTCTGTAGCAGGCATTATGTAGAGTGTCTGACCACTGACAGCATTTTACTTTCCTGGGGAAATGGCTCAGTCAGTAAGGTGCCTGCTGCACAGGCAAGAGGACCCGAGTTTGGGTTTCCAGAACTCACATAGAAGCCAAAGTTGCTCTAATCCCAATTCTGGGAAGACAGAGCCAGGAAGATCCCTAGGACTTGCTACCTGAATCACTGAGCTCCAGGCTCAGAAGTCACCTTCTCTCAAGCAATATGGTGGGGAACATTTGAGGAATACACTCTACATTGATCTCAGGCCTCCACATGCATACACACCTGCATGGACTTGTACACCCATACACACCTGCACACATAACATACACACACATACACAATCAATTTTAAAAGGTGCTTTGGCTTTCATTCTAAGTGAAATGGAAACACTACTGGAAGGTTTTGAGTAGAGGAAAGACAGGACATGGCTGACATATTAAGATTTCTCAGAACACCAAGTTGAGAGTAAACTGTGTCAGTGTGGAAGATTCAGTTAGGAGGCTGTCAGAAGTGTGTGAGAGAAGACAATGAATTGGACTAGACTCAGGAAAGTATCAGAAGTGATGAGGGATGGTCAGAGTCTGGACATATCATACCTTGAACATAGAGTCTATAGTATTTGCCCTTGAATTGCATAAGAAATACGAGAGTGATGTGCTTGCTCTCTTGTCTGTCACAGAGTTAAAAGATAGAGAAACTCAATTCTGGAAGGATACTATTGAAGACCCTCTTCTGAGTCAGCACCCCTGAGACCAGAAGAGTCAACAGTCCTTGAAACCAAAGCTTCTGTTTCTGCATTTGGTAAAAGGACTCTAAATCTTCCATTCCTTTAGGATTCCCCTAGAAATGGCATCATTTTTATATCATAGCCAATCACATGAACGTGTGAGGTTGAGTGAGACACAGGAGAACCCTTGCGTTAGGAGATGATTCAGTCTGCTGGGTCGACTGGACTGTCTGGTCTGAGCTCCCATTCTTACCACCAATGTAAATGATCATGAGAGATGCTAGAGGTAGATAGATGATAGAAAGAAAGGAAGACAGATAGATGATGGGTGATGGATAGACAGATGATAGATGGGTAGATAGATGGATAGATAGATAGACAGACAGACAGACAGATAGATAGATAGGTGACAGATAGTTCATAAATAGATGATAGATTGATAGTGATAGATGATAGAGTGATAGATGTTAGGTGGATGGATAGATAGATGATAGATAGAGAGATGAGAGTTCATAGATAGATAATAGATTAATAATGATAGATGATAGATTGATAGATGATAGGTGGATGGATAGGTAGATAGATAGATGACTGATAGATAACCAGGAACAGCACAACCATCATAAGCCTAAGGAATCCCCCAAACAAGTGGATGCATAGAGGAGGTTCTGTGCCGAGCCTCTGTGCAGTGAGTCCTTGGGTGAAGATGAGGTCCATTTGACAGCTTGTAAAGGCATGGTAATGAAGCTCCATACTTGACAATATTGTAGCACATTCTGGGGAGAACTGGACCCCACACTGGGCCACCAGTAATCCATGAACAGGAAGAAGCAGTTGTTTCTGCTTGAGCTGGGAGTGAAGTGGCAGGAGCTGACAAGGCCTTTGTGGGGCCTCTTTGGGTTTCCAGGCTCTTTGGCTGACACCTAAGCTCCCACCATCGGCAGGGCACAATGCTTCTTGCTTAGAAACTAGTTGCCCATGTTGCTGCCCGTCTGACACCATGAAGAATCTTAATCCAGCCTAAGATCTCCAAATACCTATGTTACTCAGGGTTCTCCTCAGAAGTACAGTCAATAATAGCTACTATTTGTTCATTTTATTTGTAAAATTTATTCATTTTATTTGTAAAGATGGAATTGGTCTGCACAACTGTGGAGCTGGCAAGTGTGGGCTTCATAAGGCAGGCCAGTAGGCTGGAAACTGAGGCAGATGATGGTGAGGCAGTCTTGAGAACTTGGAGCAGTAAGACCTGCCACAGAGCATCTGTCTCACAAGCCACAGGGAATGCACACAGAACCTCGCTCGCCATGCTAAACTCTGAGCTCCCCAGAGCACCCTGTGTTTGCTCCTGAAAGGCTGTTGTTATTGAGAAAGGGTCTTGTTAGCCCAGGCAGGCCTCAAAGTAGTGATCCTCCTGTCTCAACCTCCCAAATACTGGGATTCCAGGCATGGGCCACCACAACAGGCTCACTCTTAAGACGTTTAACTGATTGGGTAACAAAGTGTAATCTACTTCAGATCAAACCAATACAGCTGCTGAGCACTTTTACAAAATGCCATCATGATCAAGCACTGGTGTGGCTTTAAATAACTAGGCCCTACAGGGTACACACTGGCACATAAAACTAACCATCACAGGGTCCTGTCAGCTTCCATTTTTATTCCAGAATCCAAAACAAGGTACTTTATTTTAGAGATATTTGTCTTCTGGGATTACCATTTCCTGATTGGATTTTCTGCTTTACAAGTAAGAGGCCAGGAGAGTATCGATCTCGGGACCATTACACAGTTAAGGGACATTTATAAAGAGCATTGTAATTCATTTTTCTTGTACCCAAGCAAAAGGTGGCAAAGTGAAGAAGGGTAATTTTACAAGCCGAAAATACCACAACTTCCCAAGAGCAAATGCTGGTCCCCAGAGCGTGTGAAAACACAGACCCTCACCCCACTTTCTCCCAGTAGCCTTGTTCTTGGTAGCTCCTTCCCACTCGTTTTCCAGGAAGCTAACCTGGTTTCACTGTCCCCAACCTCAGCCACGTTCCTTTGACTCCACGTGGATGACTTGAGGGACCTGACCAACCCAACCTTCTGCTGCTTTTGCATTTCCCAGGCTGAAAGAAAGGAATTCCCCAGTATCTCCTTGGGGTATTGCTGGTAAGGAACAATGGGACCTTTGCTTAAAGGAGGTTCTTTTTTCTGCTCCAGACCTGAGCCCCACCAGCTGAGTGGTGTAGCCAGGGTACTTATGCTTGGGTATTCATCTCACTTAGACGATGCTGGAGAAGTTACTCCTACAGCCACTGCTCAGCACAGCTGTCAGAAAGGGAGACTATGGAGATGGACACTGAAGTTCCTGTGAGGCCAGAGGAGGACGTGTTCCTTTCTAGAGGATGAGGAGGAAAGGAGCCCTTGACTTCCTAGGCAGGAAGCCCTGTGTTGGGGATTCAAGAGTCTTGAGTAATGGCCAGTGTAGCTTTCTCACTGAGGACTCATTTATCTGGGTGCCAGTGGGTGAGCCCAGCTCCCTAAGCTTGAAAATTTAGATTTATTGGATGCCAGAAATGGGACTGGACCCCATTTAATAGGCCCATGCACCATGAAGGTGAGGGCGAAGAGATAAGAGTGAGGCAGGCTGAGTGGATGCTGGAGGGACGCTGTGTGAGAACAAGCAGCAAAATCTGATTAGCGCATTAGATTCCAGCCACAGCAGACAGGAAATCCAGGGCTCCGGAGAAACTGAGGGTTTATGAACAGCTGCGATCAGATAAATCTGTGGGAAGAGAGAGGTGAGGAGAGGAAACAGGCTGTCTGAACTAAGGGAGGGGGGTCTGGGAGAGTGAATGAGGGGGAGAGAGAGAGAGAGGCCAGAGAACAGACTCCTGGAGTCTGTGTGAAGAGAAACCTGCTGTTACAAGATGTGGATCCGTGGATCCATAAAAAAGCCATTTGCTAGTTACAAAAATTATATATATATATATATATATATATATATATATATATATATATATATATATATGTCTTGTTCAGCCTCTTGCTCCGAAACAGAAGAATAGGTTCGAGATTTATGGGATGTGGACTTACATAGAGAGGCCCTGGAAGCTATAAATATTCGGTGACTTCTAATGTGAAGAGGAAGGCCAGGCTCAGGGACGTGCATTGCAGGAGAGGCTGGGAGGAGATGGGGTGACATCCAAGCCCCCAGCTCCAGGCTGATTCCCACAATGAACACTGGGGAATTCAGACTCTCTTCTTTTGGCATCTCAAGGTCTTCAATACTTGATCCATTTTTCTCCTCCAGGCTGGTAGAAACAGTATAAAAGTGACTTTGCAGACTTTGAGATATTTAAAGCAAAGTGATGAGCAGAACACAGCCGATCTGCATCTCGACTCGCTCGGAGACGTCATTCAATATGTCTGCGTACTTGCTTTATGCAAGGCATCGTACCAGATCCACAGACATAGGAGGACACTTCATTCATTCATTCAGTCACTCATTCAAGAAAAATCTGTTCTTTTCCTCTAGGTACCCTCATCCCTGTGGGGTGATGAAAACAATTAACAGCCCATGATTAGGACTCTGAATCAGGTAGGAATATCCAGGAGTCTTCCAGGAAAGGTGACTGTCATGCTTGGGTTTCAGGCACCTGTGACTCAGTGGTCTGCTAAAAAATAAAATAAAATAAGAAATACAATAAAATCACATTTCCAGGTCAACAACATAAAGGTTTGGGCTATATGTCAACACATTGGGTAGATTTGAAACTGTTTGAATTTCTGGTGCTTTTATTTGTATTATTCAGTTTACCATTGCCATCGCAAGGTGTATGATGCTGGATAATAAGAAAGCTATATGTAGCTAAGAGTGCTGGAGGTTCAAGAGCATCTGTTTAAGTCTGGTGAGGTTTCCTGCAGAGGATGGCAATCCAATGGCAAAAGAACTTGTGAGAGGGAAACATCACATGGGCTTGGCCAAAAGCCAGAGAGCCAGGTGAACTGAGCCACTCTCTCAGGAACTAAGTTACTCTGAGGGACCAGAATGAATCCATTCTGAGGATAGTGTTCCCAAGGACCTAATGACCTCCCAGCAAGCCCTGACTCTTAAGGTTCCCCTCACCTCACTTCCAACACATGTACATCGAGGCATGCACTCAGCTCAAAGCCTAACCATTCCTACGTGCTTCCCAATGAACTTGATTGACTTTCTTTTCTTTTGTTGGTGTTGGGGATAGAAGCCAGGGCCTTGGGTAGACTAGACATGAACTTACCTATTTCAAGCCATCTTCCTCCCCACTGAGATGGAAGTCTGCACATTCACCCCTCCATTTATGTTGCCCTACAATCTGCTAGGTCGTGTGCTAAAGAGACATACAGATGCATATCCTAGAGACTTATCCAAAATGAACTTCCCTGCTTACCTCCAAGAATCATGAAACACAAACATCAGATCATATGTTACAAATGAGCTTCTGGACATGTGTGTGCAACTGGAGACCAAGGAACATCTTTCCTTTCAAGCCTACCTACGCTCTGCTGAAGCTATGTGCTCTCTGCTGGTTCTGCAAGGGTTACTTTGTATGTTTCAGATTCCGCCAGTCTCCCTTCGCGTTGCTCCCAGCAGATGTATTAAGTGTAATCTTGGAACGGTTCCAGGCTCTCTCTTTAAGACTCAAAAAGTTGAATATTTTCTGCACAGAGCAGGCAGCTCTGGGCTGGAATGGTGCCAGCAAATCTGCTGGTTGCCACCCCCAATGATTTCCAGTGTCTGGACCCCAGCCCCAACTTGCCCAGGTTCCCTGGGGCTGGCTTGAGAAACAGGGGCAAAACCTGAGCTGAGGCTGCCACGCAGTCATCAGCATCTGCTGGTTGCTCCCTCCCTTGCACGCATCCTCCACAGCATGCGTGCAAGGGAGGGAGGGCTCAGTGCTCACAGTGCCTTTGCGTGCTGAGACAGCCAAGAATCACGGGAGGCAGAGGGGACTCGGGACTGTTGGGCCTCAGTTGCCTGTAGAATTAGTACCTTTGAGAAATGTCCACACTGAACTGAGTGCCCTGGAAGTTTGCAGGGCTAATATCCTAGGGTGGTCCTCACCTGCAGAGTGAGATGAGACCTCAGCTCTCTGGTTCTGCAAGAGATGCCTGGCTGTGCCTTCTCCAGCCCAGTGCCTCCTCCTTCCCCCAGCACCTACACAAATGGAATCCATACTCTTCTCCAAACACTGCCCAGAAAGAAGGAATCCTAAGGAGACCTTGGGAGCACTTCCATTCGGATTTGTGCTCCCCTCCCCTCCCGGTTCTTTACAATTAATTCACATAATCACTCAGGCAGGTTGAACACCAGTGCTGCCCTCTGAACTCATGCGTGCATTTAAACAGGAACTCTCATATGTCCCTGACATCTCCCTATCCCCTGTCCCTTTGTCCTGCTCGTTCACTCCTCCATCCCCACCTGATACTTTGCTTTTCATTCTCCAGTCCTCGAACTCCATGGGTTACATGATCACTCGCAACCTCCTTCCATCAAATATCTGCCCTCTTCCCTAACCACGTGAATTCCATTGATCCAGTGCAGTGTGCAATAGACAGGAGAGGAATCGATATTCCTAGGACATACCAAGACTGGTACAACAATCTGCACACAGACAGACACCTCCCTACACCTATAGCCGCTGGCACTGAAGACCCGTTCCCATGCCCGGGCATACAAGGCAGACAAGATGAAGTCAGAGCAGAGCGGCAGAGGGGCAGAGGCCCTAAGAAAGCAGCAGGGCCCATGCGCAGCCAGGGAGGAAATGCTCCAACAGAAAGACACCAAGACATGGCCTCCTTTCCCGTGACGAAGCTCACAGTTCAACATTCAAGGCCAAGCTCTGCTGTTACTGGACTTGGTGAAGCCGTGACCCTTGGAAATGATCTCTAAACTCTCTACTCTTAAAATCCTTTGAACCTGTGACTGCTTCAACAACCTCTGCTTTGAAACCCAAATTATGATAAAATTGTATTAAAATAGATTCCAGAAGCCAGGAAAATGGCTCAGTCAGTAAAGGCACTTGCCTCACAAGCATGGGCACCTGACTTCAAATCCCCAGCTGCTGTTTAAATACTAGGGTGTGGTGATGAGTACCTGTAACCCCAGGGCTAAAGAGGCAGAGGAGGGTGGACCTTGCCACAAGCTGACCAGCTAGACTTGTCAAATCGGTGAGCTCTGGGTTCAGAGAGAGAGAGAGAGAGAGAGAGAGAGAGAGAGAGAGAGAGAGAGAGAGAGAGAGAGAGAGAGAGAGAGAGACCCTGTCTCAATAAGTCTGGTGGAAAGAGATTGGGGAAGACACCTGACATTAACCTTGGCCTCCACAAGCACACATAGGCATGCATCATGCACTCACATACACAGGAACATGCATGCACACACACACACTAGACAAACATGCATACATCAGAAAAAAAGTGGGTTGTAGATAGAGGTCAATGTCAGCTCCATGTTTCTTCAGGAGCGCAGTGCAGTCCCTCAATTCTTGTCACGTGGCCAGCATGGTTTAATAATCCAAGTACATGTTCTATGTCCAGCTCCCAGAGGGCTGGGCTCCTTTAAGGACCTGAGGCCCATGCTCTTTGGGAAGGCAGGCTGTTAATCAATCTGTAGTCGTTCTTACTGGAATCTTCTCAGACAGCCTGAGCTGCTATGGCTAATGAGAGAGACCTTTTATCAAACCCTGGAGGTCAGCAGATGTGGGCTTTATGGGAAAAGTGAGAGAACAGGGGAAATTCCATCATGATCATGAGAAGGCACTTACAGTAAACCCTGTTATCCATCAAGGGAGACCGACAGGTTGTTCTGGAAGGTGGCTGATAGTCTTGCACATGCCGCATGGGTTATCAATTTTCAAAGACTGAAGGAAAAGTGGACATGTACCAGAAAGCTGCTGTAAATAAATCCTCCTTGAGAATTCCCAAACTCTTTGCACAGGCATTGCATAGCAAGTAAAGATTATGAGATTTGAAATATCTTTTTGTTATTTGTTGCAAAACCCAAAGGGTTACTGCTGATCAATCTTGCTGAAAAGCAAACAAACAACAAGTAACACATTTCCTGAGCATGGTTTGGCTTTCTGCTCAGTCTCCATTTCTAACTTCGTTCCTGTCCCCGCTCCATGCCCCACCACGTTTGGTTATGGCAACTTCTGGAAAAAGACTGGAAACCTCCCTGTGTTCATGCACTTCTTACCTGTTCTTGAAACTCCCTTGCTGTCATGGCCCTCAACCCCTACCTGTCTAGCTCAGCTGTAACTCTTTCATAAGATGTGAGTGCCCCCACTTCTCAACTCCCAGGACACTTCCTCATCTCCTTTGGGCGGTAACACTGTGCTCTTTGGACTAAGTGACTCCCTCTGGTTCTGGCACTTACCTTTAGTGGAGAATTGAAACCGAATTTCTAGAGGATATTAATGCCCTCATTTAGCTTAAATTTCTTGAAAGGAATAGAAGCATTTTTCCACTTATCAAAATGGTCCCATTTTAAAAGCATAGCTTGTGGTCTATATTCCTCATTCCTAAATATCTGAAAGTATCCTAAGGTTTGGATCAAATGTAAGCAACTCACATTTCACTCTCCGAGCACAGAGTCTGGCATGTAATAGAGGAGCGACCAACATTTATTGAAATAAGCCAAACATTCTAAAAAGACACCTTGGCACAGCAACACATCAAGCAGAATGCTAGAGTTGGAAATGTTCACCAAACGTAAAGCCTTCATTTGAAACTGAAAAGAAATTATGTTTTGCACTATAAAGGGGAATGGGCCTCATTCTAAAGCTTGGATGGCTTCCTTCAGTAAAGAAGTGTCTCGATCCTATGGTATTCGAAGAATGGTTGGTAGAGACCATCTTGTAATGTTGAATTTTTACAATTACAGGTCTCGATTACACACAAGATTGAGCACAAGATACAGGCTAGGAACTGTCAAAGATTTAGGGATGCCCAAGGAGACAAGGGTGGAGTCTTAAAGTCCTAGAGGTAGAATTACAGACAGAACAAGAAGGTGGCAATGGGAAATGTGTCCAGTGATATACAAATCAAGGCCAAGATTTCAGAGGTGTTAGAGAAACCAAAAACTAGTCAGGGAATTCTGTTTGTTTGGAAGAAATGACTATTTGACTTGAAGGCTGTAGCCTGTAAATAGGTGAGCCATGAAAGTGTGAGAAAAAAGAATCCAGCAAAAGAAACAGAAAGGTTTTGGCATAAGGAAGAGAGTAAGAAGGAGGGCAATGGGGCAGGAGAAGAGAGCAGGGATGGCGAGACCTGTGGCAGAAGGTGAGGTTGGCCCCCTGGTAGCAGCACAAAGAAGGAGCTACAGGATGATGTGGAGCTGAGGTGCCATGGGATCGGCATGCCTGTGAAGGGCATTGTGCCAAATACCTGCTGGAAACAGACCAGGGCAAAGAGGCATGGGGCAAGCCAGATGGTGGTGTTGGGAACTGAGGTAGAAGTAAACAGTCGGAAACAGGTTAGAAGTAAATGGATCTGGGCTGGAGAGATGGCTCAGCGGTTAAGGCACTTGCCTCCAGTGCCTAAGGCCCCAGGTTCAATTCCCCAGGACCCACATAAGCCAGACCCACAAGGTGGTGGCCCTGGTGTGCTCGCTCTCTCTCTCTCTCTCTCTCTCTCTCTCTCTCTCTCTCTCTCTCTCTCTCTCTCCATATCTGCATATATATAAAAGAAGTAAATGGAACCTGGGTACAATTTGACAGTAGAGCCACAGGCTGTTAGCTAAAGCACTGGGCACTTCAAAGTCTTCGGCTTGGGCAGCTGGAAGAAAGGAGAACATTACTGAGCTGCTGTAGAATGCTGGAGTAAGCTTTGAGAAGAGGGAGAGCCAGAATTCCGTGCTGAAGACATTAAGTCAGGGACTCGGTTAGCCATTGAACATAAATGTTGAAGAGGCAATCAGACATGGGATGTTCAGGCTGGATACATCAACATATAAATGGCCAGCAAGTAGTACTTGAAGCCAGGAGATCATTGCATTAGGAGAAAAGAGAGGAGGAAGAGTGATGGTAGGAGAATGGAGCCCCAGCCCCGGGTGATGGTAGAAGACAGGATGAGCGACAGTCACGGAGAAGGAATGGCCTTGGGAGGAAGTCAAACCCAGAGCTAGTGCAGTGCAGAAAGGGCTCCAAGGAAGACAGAGATCACCTGAGCTAAATGCTGCAGATAGGCATGCAAATTGACCATGCCTTGAACAACTGTCAGGTCACAGTGCTCTTGACAAGAGCAATTTTCTGCCAAGTGGGGGAGGGGAGGTAAGACTCAAGGAAAATAAGACAGAGGGGATTGGAGCAACTAATATTAATGACTCTTTCAAGGCATCTTGCTGTGAGAGTGCAGAGAAAGGCATGGGAGGGAGGAAGAGAAAAGAGATTTTGCTTTAGCTGAAGAACCACGTGGAGAGGTCCTTTGCCTTCTGGAAGCACAGAAGCTCTGAAGAGGTGGATGGAGGTGGTCCACAGGCCAGCTGGGCATTCTAGAACCCAGGAGAACTGCTGCTCCACCTACAGTGAGCATCATAAGATCCATCTCTCCTGGAAGCCCCTCATCCACTAGCATGGCTAACCACGAGAACCTTCTTTGTCTTCCTGCCTGGCTGGCTCTATAGGCACCACTGGTGTGTCTGTGACCCACACAGTGACAACTTTCACATTAGTCCACATATTAGGAAATCTGTAAGAAACCTGAGACATGAAAAGGTCACAATTCCAAAATTTACTGGAAAATTCCACCACGAGCAAGTCTCCGGCTAAAGATGGTGGAAAGAGACAAACAGGTGCAAAGGAATCTTCGGCTCCCAGCCTCCCAGTGGGCTTGGGCACCCTGCAGCAATCAGAGAGAGATTCAGCGGGTTCCCTTAAATCTGCAGGAAGTGATGCTATCTTGTTGCCAACAAGTATTTCCCCATTGAGCTTGGAGATTGCTGACCAACTGAAGCATGCCTCATCTACTTTCAGTGTGGCCTTGTCAACAGAGACACCAAGGTCAGCTGAAGGGGACAGGGAGATGGCTCAGTCAGTAAAGTGCTCACCTCACGACCAGCCAGTCTAACTTACTTGGTGATCTCCAGACCAATGAGAGACCTGGAGTCAAAAACAAACAAACAAAAAAGTTGACCATGCTCCTAAGGAACAAAAGAATATGTTGTCTTCTGGCTTCCACATGTCCATATACATACATACGTGCATGTACACACATATGCACTGACACCTACACCTGTACACATACATCATCTGCACACACACACACACACACACATATATGTGCATTTTTTAAACTATCAGCAGGAGGTAGCTCTGATACCAAAGTGAAATATTATTAAGTTTAATTTGACCCAATTGCTTTGCATTGTACACAATGTAACCTGATAGTAAGGTTATATTCCTATAGTTAGTGCAACTATGTAACTTTTTTAAAAACAGAATTTGCTTTCATGGAGTTCATAGACAAAGTAAATGGGTCTCAACCAGGCATAACTCTCCCCACTTTCTGAAGGGGTATTTAGCAAAAATTTAAAGATGGAGATTTTTTTTAAGAGCCACTGAAAGGGAAGGTGCTTCTGGAACCTAGTAGAGGGCTAAGCTGGGGATGATGCTAAACCTTCTGTCATACACAAAGAGCTGTCCAATCACAAAGCAGAACCCCCATGAAAATGTTAACAAGGCCAAGACTGGGGAACTCTAGCCTAAAGCACAGTACCACACCTGTGCAGGTTTCTCTAAGACAATGGAGGCTATGACAAATAGTAGCTTATATTTGGGGGATCCTTCTCATTTGCAAAGAGAATATCTTAGGCTGGATAGCTGAACCCCACTGGCAGGAAGCTCAAGGCAGGCCTGGCACGGTGTTGGTATCTATCATCTCTGTGGAGGGAGGCAGCTTTGTAGGATGGAATCTACAACTAAAAGTAGAAGGTAGGGAGTATGAAGTAGAGATAGTACTAGTTGTACTAGAGAAGTAAAAGTAGAGACAGAGAGTGTGGGCACACCAGGGACTCCTGCTACTGCAAAGGAACTCCAGAGGCATGCACCGCTTTGTGCATGTGGCTTTATGTGGACACTGGAGAATCAAACCCAGGCTGTTGGTTAGGCTTTGCAGGAAAGAGCTTTTAACCATGGAGCCATCTCTGTAGCCTCAACACCTGTGTTTTTATGAGTTATATCCCATCTTTGATGATGTGTAAGTCATCAAGGTCGGATAGTCAGAGAGCCACTTTGCATCAAAACAGATGAATGGGATCATGGGGTCACATTGTATTATACCCCATTAATGTGCCCTGACAAATCTCAGAGAAATTAATTAACATTTGGTAAGGCTTCAAATAACCAGGTTAAAGCTGAGCTGCATGCTATCACTTAAATATAAATGGTCAGGCTTTCTTTAGGTAAACAGCGCTAGCTACTTAGATAAGTTGTTGCCCTATACACTTAAACCAGCAAAGGTATTCTAGGACCTAGATTTCAAGTCTATATAAATGTAAATGAACAACCAACAAACCAAAGGGACTTAAAGCTATGTGACAGTGAAGCTACTGTCTTTCCTAGTCCAGCCCAGGCTCACAAGTCATTCTTTCCTTTGCAAAGTCTCTCCAGTACAAGTGAGAGAACCTTCTGGAAGCCACATCTCAGCTAGATGACCTGCATTTGCTCAGTGTTGGTTTGTAATCATCAGGAGTTTCCAGATCTTCGAGTCACTGGGATTTCACATCTGACTTGTCACTCAAGCACTAATTTGATCCCTTTCACTCCCTGTAGGAGCCTTCCAGGCAAATTCTGAGAGTGGCTAGGCCCAACAATTCAATCTTATGGTGAGGATGTCAAGCTTGGTCCAGGGCCAAAGCTGAGCTCTGGTTAGCAAGGAGATTCGTAGTCTGAAAGTTGCATTAACTCTTTTACACCACTCTTGTATTTAGGGCCCAGCAGCAGCCACTTCCTAAGTGGGACTCAATCATGCAAAGAGCTCCAGTAAGGGGCTGAAAGCCTGTCTCTTCCAACAAGGAAAGATGCAACTTGCAGGGCGGGGGACTGATGGGGAGAGAGAACGTCTGTGAACTGCTGGGAGCCCCGCACAGGAAGATCCCGGTGTAGAACAATCTAGCTAACTGAAATTGTTTTCTTCCTTTGCAACCACAGTGTATTAATTGGGTACAAATTGGTTCATTTAATGCCAATTGACATTAAGCAATTTCCCATTTGATGACGATTGAGAGCCCGCGCTGGCTGTTCCAAGCCTGCTTGACTCTTCTGCAGGTTCCCCATCCGAAAGTGGGAATGGATTTAATTTGAACTCTTCAGTCTGTTCACCATTATGTGTAAAACAGTGATATTTGCAGTGGAACATCAACTGCTACCTGAGCAGCAAAGTGTTGATAATGAAGGCAGTCCAGCTATGGGCAAAGATCCAAAGGAAGGAGGCACAGTACCAGTGCGACCATAGCCACAGATGGGGGAGAGCCTGATTGTTCCTTGTGACTGCGGTCTTGTTGTTTTCACTGACATTTCCTTTTCCTTTGCTGATTGCTTAAAGCAAATAAACTGAAAGCAAAGGATAGTTCTAGGAAGTGATCTACTTCTGTCCTGTCACTTCAGTGAGGAACCACGTCTAGGGAAGTTACCGGACTTGGCTCAGCTCAGGTCCTGAAAGCTCAGCTCAGTCACAGAAAGACTGTGCCATCTTAACACTGAAAAGAATTCAAGGACTATACAGGAGTCAATTCCCTTCTCAGGGCTTCCTTTCCGTTTTCTTTTTTTTTTTCCCTCTCAAATCCACCCTCCATCATATCCCCTCCCCTTCTCAATCAGTCTCTATTTTGTTATATTTAACTGAGCCCTCAATATAGCCAAAGAATATTTCTAAATATACAAAAAGTAACTTAAAATGAATGCAATTACAGTATGTTTATAGCAAACATACCACCCCCACTCCATGAAAGCAGGAACTTGTGTGTCTTACTCACGCTGATGATCCTACAGCCTGGCACACAGTAGGCACTCATTCATTACTGGGGGTGCAATGGCCTAAGAGGGGTCAGGAGAAGGGATTGAGTAAAGGAAAGGTAGGAGGAGGGTTTATCAAAATGTAAAAGGTTTAAAATAAGCCATATGGAAACCTAATTCTTAGATAATGGCACACTCAGTAGCCATAGATTGTTCCTAGAAAAATTTCAGTGCCAAGGAGTTATTGGCCAGTGATGTTCCTGAGGCCCCTAAAATATTACAGGCCATTGCCAAGGCTATTGGTTGTCCATCAGAATGAGATGGCAAGACCCTATTGCTGAAGACCACACATGCTTGGGTTTCAGGTCACTGAGAAATCAAGCTGGAGCTGAGCTGGAAGCCTCCTCCTTGTTAATCAGTTGACAGAAAGCTGGAAAAAGTTATGGCTACATGCAGCCCTATGGGAGAGAGAAGTCACTAATAGTGGTAAATAGCCATGGACCTTGCAAGCCTTAACCAGCCAGGCCAAATGCGCCAACTGGTGCAATAGTGGCATGTCTGTTATGGGGGAAACCAATTGCTCTCTAATTGGACTGGAGGTCCACTGCTTGGGAGGGAATACATGTCTGATACTGAAGACCTATTCAAAAGTCTATAGTGGGGGAGGTGAGCCCTACCTAGGAGAATAATGCCTGCTGTTGTCTAGCTAAACGCATATATTATGCCCACAAAACTACTTTATAAGCTCTTTTAAAAATGTGCATACCCATATATTAATTCTACTCTCACTTTTGGCTAGAGAAGCTTCCCTTTTCAGATGGCAGTGACCACTGGGATGATTCAAAAGTCACCATAGTGCTGAGAAGTGACAGTGGAATGTTCAGCACTGAGACATCTCCATCACTTCTCCCATGGCTCAGGGTCTATTGCAGGAGAGATGGCAGAAAGATCGTAAGAGTCATAGGAAGGGTAGGACAGCTTACAGTGCAATCTTCTAGACATAAAATGGCCTTGCTATTCATGACTTTGAATTGACATGACATGTCAGACATGACATTACCTACACAAGACCTTCATAATGGGAGAAAAAAGATAATAACATGAAAACAAAATAGAGACTGATTGAGAGGGGAGGAGATATAATGGAGGGTGGATTTGATAGGTGGGGAGGTGGGGGTGGGAATGAATTATCACAGTTTATTGTTTATAATTATGGAAGCTGTCAATAAAAAGTTTTTTAAAAGGTGTTAAGTTTAGTAAGTACTATGAACTGTAAAGATGTTAGTGTACATATTTTTAAGAAAGCAAATTGTACTTTAGACAAGAGATGTTAAAAGTATTTGATGCATGGTCTCTTCCGTAGATCACTTATCAACATACTAATGGATGCTACCTCACTGACAATTGTGTTTATAAACTAATGGCATTTTTATTCAACTGAGCCCTCAATATAGCCAAAGAATATTTCTAAATATACAAAAAGCAACTTAAAATGAATGCAATTACAGTATGTTTATAGCAAACACCACTTGTAAAACAAAAGACTCAAGACTTACAAAATAGCCATCAATAAACTGACCAGATGTTTTTTTATTTATTTTTTAATTAGAAACTTTAATATATGAGCATATTGTAATTTGGTCATATTTCCATCAGGTCAACCTCTTATGTCCTCTTACTCTGTCCCCATTCCACTGAGGGCCCTCCTCACTGTGGGGTCATGAATACACCAGTCAGATCCTGGGGGCAGTGCCTCAGAGCACACCTTCACACCCTGTGGCTCTTACATTCTTTCCACTGCCTCTTCAGCATTGTGCCCTGAGCAATGGAAGATGTGTTATAAGTCTTTGATTTTCTGCTTTGATAAGTTTTGAGTCTCCTCAGTGTCTACCATCATCTCCCTAGAGGAGGCTCTCAGGCTAGCCAAGAGAGAACTCATTTTCACTTTCTCTGTAATGTTTCCTAGGCCCTGGCAGATGTGACAGAGATGACTTGTCTCCTGCTAGGCTTTCTTTTCTTGTCATGTTGATGGGTCTGGGGTCTCCCCAGTATTCACTGTTGCCTGTAAAAGCAAATTCTCTAGTAAAGAGTGAGAACAGCATAGATCAGAGGGGATAAACATAGACATGTGGAAGACTTTTATTAGCTGAATAACAAGGAGTATTGTCAAAGGCAAAAGTGAGCTATGTTGATCTCTGTAAGGCTCTGGGTCAAGAAGGCTCCAAGTCAGGAGGTCCAGGCTCCAGTCTGATCTCTGCCTCCAATGCACCAGGTGACTTGGTGACTTACCTCTCTGGTTTTGAGTGTTGTTTTCTGTGAACTGAGAGGGGCACTTTCCATCATCTTTCTTGATTCTGGAGTTTTATGTGCCTATATTGACTGTACATATGTGATACACAGACATCAAAGAAGACAACACAGACATACCACCAGGGTTTTATAGGCTAAAGACCTGCAGGTTCTTAGATGCCAGTTACCCAGGTAATGTTTGATTACCTTTTGTCTGGTGTCAAACTCACATCTAAAATGACTTTTCATGATAGAAAAGGCAAGGAAGCTTGAAGCCAGCAGATAGTCAAATATATCTGACTGACTCTGAACTGGGGCATAGGATGTGTTTTTCTGGGCCTTGGGAGACATGGGTTTTAAGTGTTTCCTCCTAAAATCTTCTCAGAAATGCAGTAGCCCCTTTTTCTCAAGTGCATGAACTGAGTGAGGAGGTACCAGACCCTGTGTGTCACCACTTACTGGAGACTGTGAGCTTGTTTCCTTCATAGCCCCCCCCCCCCATGGTCGCCCTGCAAGGTTGCTTCTGTTGCTCTCTTCCCAGCATGCTCATCTCAGATGAAACATCCACCTACCATAGATATACTATGAAAATTGAAAGAGAAAGTGTTCATAAAGAACGCATCTGGCACTCACTGAGCCTTCAAGGGCATTATTCCTTATCTCTCTGAGAACTAAATAAGTATGAATATCTTAACTAAGCAGATTGAATCACTTGACTGTAAGAGAGTCAACAGGAAATGCAAATGAATCTCCATTTCCTCTCCTCTTGTACTTTCCAAAAAATAAATCCATTATGCCATTCCTCTTCTCCCAGAGCCAGAGTAAAAGGTATGTCATGAAAGTAATGTCAGGGAGACTGACAGTCGCCAGTTGAGGAAGTCATTGATCACACCTTTGCTCCCCCTGGATCCCAGCAGGAGTTACATACAGTTAGTCTTGGCTTAATGTAGCATCTGGATTATATTCAAGCGGGAATTCAGCGGCTTTGAAGGCTAGATGTGCTTCTAGCTCTTCAATGAGACACACTGATTCCTGGTCCTTAAAACGTGAAAAGATCATTATAGTTTATTTAGCTGCAGAAGTAGCTAAATTGGGCTGGTGAGGTCAACTGTAAGTATCCTTGCTCTTTCTCATTGATTTTGGCAGGGACTTTCATGTCAAAGGAGGTTACAATGTGGCTGTACGTAAGGGAATGATAGAACATCCTCCTATTAGAAATGTGCTTCATGTTAGAAGTTGTTGGTCTGATGAACCCCAATAAAAAAGATTTGTCTACATAGATATTCCAGACCTTGGTCAAATTCTGGAACCACACAGAGCCAGCAGAACTTCAAATAGAGGAGAATGTTTTGAACTGGAAGAAGAGAATCCCAGGCTGTCTTCCCAGCTTGGTCATTAATGTATGACCAGAAAGTCCATTCATAGCTCTGGATGTCCCTGGAGACTCATTAATATACACACTCTGGACCTTGAATTCTGAACTTGTCACCCTTTTCTCAAATCTGTCCTATAGAAGTTATACTCCGGAGGGTCTGTTAAGACCTCCCCCCTCCCCAGAACAGATAGTACTGTACTAATGACAGTAGATGGAACTGTTCAAAAGGAAGACAGGAAGCCTAGAATATAGAAAGAAAGGGACACAAGAAAAAGACTGGAGTTCAATTGGGGTGGGTTCACATATATGAGAAATATCTACAAACTCATATAGTACCTTTCCGGGTTCATGGAAGGGTGGCTACCCAGTGTGAACTAGCTGTGTGTATTTATTAGTAACCCTTTCTGGTTGCTGTAAACAGATGCCTGAGAAGCAATTTAAGGGAAGTAGGGTTTATTTTGCCTTTTAGCTGGGCTGGATATAGCTCATCACTGCAGGGAATGATTCAGCTAGTTTCATTGTGTCTATAGTCAGGAGCAAAGAATGGACAGGAAATGGGGCTGGCCTATAAAGCCTCAAGGCCTTCCATCAGAGGCCTACTTCCTTCAGCAAAGCCCCACCTCCTAAAGGTTCTACAACCTTCTTTCCAGACCAGCACTAGAAGCTGGGGACCAAGTGTTCAAAGACTTGAACCTGTGAGGGATATTTCACATTAAAACCAGAACACAATGCAATGCTAAACCATTCAGTTCTCTTCTCTGGACAACAAGAGGTGTGGACTAGATGGTTTCCTGGTCAACTGCTTTAATGAATATGAGTTTCAAGGCAAACATCCCAAAATGTCTATGTGAGCCTCGAGGGACCCGGGACTTGGTCCTGTCATCATCTTGGACTTTTTCATCTTTCAGGGCGCAGGCCCTTCCCTGTCAGACTTCCCAGACTTCACTGGTGTCGCCAAAGTGCTGCTGGGAATGTCTCTGCATGGCCTTGTTCCCAAATCAACTCCCAGGAGAGAGGGGGTGGAGGAGGGTGCCAGTTTAAAGCAGGTCTGATATGATCCAGGACCTGATAGGGTTTCAGCTGCCTGCTTTCTGGCAAAGTGCAGAGAAATTAAAGAGATTCTTACAGAGGTTAAATGGCTCAAGTCCTAGGGAGGAGACGCTATTGCTCTGAAAGAAATACAAAGACCAGATTCATCTTGTTCAAGAATTATAAATAGAATGGTCAGATTAGATTCGGCAGAGGAATGGGGGCACGGTGAGGGAGCCAAGTTCGCTCCGAATAAAGAGGCAGGACTCCAAAAGTCTCCAAAAGCCCAAAGCAGACTAGCAGGCTTTCCAAAGAGAAGAAAGAGAAGACGGGAAAGTAGGAAACTAAGAAATGGGCCTTTGCTTTTAACCCACAACGCCACTTAGGCAAGAAAGCCAAAATCATCCATTTCTGAAAGAGAGGTTAAAAGTAAATTATCACCCCATAAGGAGTCATTCACTGTAGGAGGAATGAAACGAGTTTACTGCTCTATGGAAAATGCCAGCTGCTTCCAAACTTTAGGTTAAAAACTTGGCAAAGGGAGTCTGGCCTCCCTGTGTGTCTGCTTGGAGATGTTTATCCAGCGGGTGGAGATATGGCGATGGCCTGCTTTTCAGGTTGCGTGGGGTTTTTTTTTTTTTTTTTGGTTTTTTGGGGGTTTTTTTGTTCCACATAAGGTTTCCATCAGATACAGGCTGCAAACTGGTACAAGCCAGGAGGCTGTCGGAAGAGGTCCTGATTTAACTGCAGCAGGCTCTGCCTAAACCAGAGCTGGGTTGGGGAGGAACAAAGGAATGAATGGTGCTGGAGGCAGAGCTGGGAGCTGGTCCAGCAGGGTGGCTTGGCCTGCAGGGGACCTGCTTCCAGCCTCAGCTGACATTGGGGCTTAGACAAGTCACTCCACTTCTCTGCGAAACATATCCCTGTCTCTTCAGTGAGTCTGCCTTCCGCCTACACCTCGAGGTTGTTTTAAGGAAGTGATACAAAACACAAGCTCTACAGAAAAGTCATTGGGAATCTAAGGAGCATTGTTCCCTTCAAGGGGGCCCAAGTGTGTTGAGCATGACCAGAGATAACAAAGGCAATTCGATCATAGTGTCCACTAGCTGTTCTCCACAGGCATCACCTAGAGACTCCCAGTTCCCGCCTCTAAAAGGAAGCTAGTCTGCAAAGGCAGTTTAACATGAGGACTAATAGAGTAGGTTCTGGACTAATCTACTGGTGAGGACTTAAATCTCTACTATCTTATTCAATAGGGCATAACTAGGAAAATTATTTTCTTTCTCTTTTTTTTTTTGAGACAGTGTCTCTTAAGGTAGTTCAGACTGGCCTCAAACTTACTATGTAGCCCAAGATGGCCTTGAACTTGCCATCCTCCTGACTGCAGGGATTACAGGCATGTGACATCACACTTGTCTTGGAAAAATGTTTCCTGTTTCTCAGGACTAGTCACTATACAATGGAAATGATGCTGGCCTCGCTGGTGAGCTTGAGGGCTCATAGGGTGAAGAATGTGTGCACCCCACCCAGAAACGATCAACGAAGAATGTTGCTATTCTTAATTACCACTGACTCTTCTGTCACTGTTCTCACTGTCTCTGGGTTAAATCAGACCAGCACTTCTTGATTTATTCATGTACCTCTAACTGTAATTTAAGTCTTGCTTTATTTTCTGGAAATGTGAATCACTTTCTTATGAATGTAATACAAGCACATGCTTGGATTACTTACTACTTCCAGAATGATGGGGTTGGAAGAAACTCCCCTGCTCTTCCCATCAGGCACAGCTTAAATCCCTGGACATTAAGCAAACATAGGTAGAGAGGATAGCCAACCAGGTGGGGACCTTGAGACTCAAAGCACAACTCCATGTGGCATTCCCTGAGCTCCTGGGTTTCCATTTTGTTTCTTATATCCTCAGCTTGGAGCTGAAGAGACCAACAACCTGGAAATATGCCATGGGCCAGAATAAAAACAGACCTAACAGAGGCCAGCTCACAGTTCTCAAAGGAAGAGGAAAGCAGCCTAGCAACATATTAAACTTGTAGACAGCAACACTCTGCTCCCAGAAAAAAGCCCAGGAGACACAATGGCCCTCTCCTCCCTCCTCCCCATGCCGGTGAAGGCCTGGGCCCAGGGGTAATCTAGATTTCTTAAGGTTTTTGGTTTTTTATTTCTTTTTGGCAGTTCTGGGGATTCTTGTATGTGCTAGACAACTTCTCTACCACTGAGCTACATGCACCTAGGTCCCTAGCTTTCTATTCTTATTAGACACCCCAACACTCCCATCAGGTGAGCAGAAAAGGTACTGTAAGGAGTCAGAATGCTCACTCCTACCAGGTGGTAACACCCCTACCTTACAGTGCCATGGGCACAACGTGCCACCTCCCACTTCCACCCCAAAGCAGTGGGCCACCTCTCCTTCTCCCATGGAGGTTTCTGTCAGAGAAGGAATAGTGTGAAGTCAAAACATGCCCCACTACAAGCTATAATAACATCTCTCCATCACAGTGTCAGGGTGGCCAGAGGGACAGTGGTAACAAATCTCTCATTCCTCCAGCCAGGAGGTGGAGGACGAGTGGGGGGTCAGAATGTCCAGACCCACCTAGCAGCCACATTATGTGTGGAAAGGAAGGCTGCTACCCTAGAAGTTTACATAATGCCAGTGTATCATGGCACAAGAATATCCAGTTTCCAATTGAAATTTTTTTCCTCATAATAAGAACCAGATTTCTCAAAGTTAATGAAGAGGAAAGTGAATATACATCAATATCAACAGCAAAACAACAGAGATGTAGAATTCTATGACAAAGATTTTGTAAGAGCCAGCCAGGTTATCCATCCATGGATGAATGGATAAAGAAAATGTGCTACATACACACAATGGAGTATTATTCAGCCACAAAGAAGAATGGAATTATGTTATTTTCAGAAAAATGGCTGGAACTACAGAACATCATGCTGAGTGGAATAAGCCTCTAACATGAAAATATTGTGTGTTTTCTCTCATATGCAGAATCTAAAGTTTTTAAAGGTCATGAAAATAAAAAGGGGACTTTTGGGAAGAGGAATGTGGTCAGTGGAAGGAGGATTGGCAAAAAAGAGAGGGTAATAAATGGGGGTCAATATGATTAAAGTATGTTTTATACACACATATACATATATATATACTAATACAAATACATGCACTAATAAAAATAAAAATTAAAAGGAGCCTACTAACAAAGCCTTGAAAAAAAGATACAAGAAGAAATTAAACTAACATGGAATAATTCTCAACAAAGAATATAAAGTACTAACAAAAGAACCAAATGAAAATTTTAGAACTGAAAATAAAATGTTTTAAATAAACTTGCTAAGTGTAAATGGCTTCAACTCTTTCTTTTTTTTAATTTTAACTTTATTTTATAGTGTTGGGTCTCCTAAACTACAACTGCAAGCCTAAATAGGTTAAATTTTCTGATGAATAGCTCAGGTGCACAGAATGTATTTCAAAGTCATATAATGTAGCCATAATTGCCTACTAGATATTCACAGGTGCACATCCATGTGTGCAGGTAGACCAGCATGCGTGAGCTTATGCACATGGAGGCAAGTGGTCAATGCCAAGTGTTCTCCTCAATCACTTCGCATCTTCATTTTGGAGATAGGTTTGCTCACGGAGACGGGAGGCTTACCAATTTGGTTAGACTAGTTGGTCAACAAGCCCCAGGTTCTCAAATTTTGTGGAGTAGAGGTTTTGGAAGTATGACCTGATTTTTCTTCCAATGTCTTCAGGATCTGTTGTGATCTCACCATTGTCCTTTCTGATTTTGTTGATTTGGGCTTTCTCATTTCTTCATTTGACTAGATTGGCCAGGGGTTTGTAGATCTTAATAACTTTTTCAAAGAACCAACTCTTTGATTTATCGATTTTTTAATTGTTTTCTTTATTTCCAATTCATTAATCTCAGCTCTGATTTTAATTATTTCCTTTCATCTTGAGCTCCTCGGGTTAGTTTTTTCCATCTGTTCCAATGATCTTAGATGGGTGGTTAGGCGATTGATTTGAGACCTCTCTGTCTTTGATATGAAGGCATTTAGCGCGATGAACTTTCCCCACAGGACTGCCTTCATTGTGTCCAATAAGTTCTGACATGATGTGTTATCATCATCATTTATTACTAGGAAATTCTGAATTTCCTGTTTTATTTCTTGGATGACCCAATCATTTTTTAGGAGTGAGTTATTCAGGCGCCAATACTTTGTGTATTTTCTGGATCCTGTTCCATTGTTAACTTCTACCTTTAACGCACTATGGTCTGATATGATGCAACGAACTACATCGATCTTCCTGAATTTGTTTAGGGAAGATTTGTGACATAAGATGTGATCAATTTTAGAAAAAGTCCCATGCACTGCTGAGAAGAATGTATATTCTGTGTCTTTGGGGTAGAACATTCTATAAATATCTATTATCCCCAGCTGGTCGATGGTGTCATTAAGCTCCGTTATGTCCCTTCTGATCTTCTGTTTGGTTGATCTGTCTAGAGCTGATAGAGGTGTATTAAAGTATCCTACTATGATGGAATTAGAGTCTATTTCTGCTTTATTTTTGAGTAGGATTTCCTTTATGAACTGTGTTGCACCCAAATTTGGTGCATATATGTTAATGATGGTGATATCTTCCTGCTGGATCATTCCTTTGATGAGTAAAAAGTGACCATCATTATCCCTTTTAATTGATTTTGGTGTAAAGTCTATTTTGTCAGAGATTAATGTAGCCACACCTGCTTTCTTTTTACTTCCACATGCCTGATAAACTGTTTTCCATCCTTTTACTCTAAGAAGATTCTTTAGAAGTAAAGTGCGTTTCCTGAAGGCAGCATATGGAAGGGTCCATTTTTCTGATCCACCCTGCAAGTCTGTGTCTTTTTATAGGGGAGTTAAGTCCATTTATATTCAGTGATATAAC
>PVHP010008979.1:0-51720 GCA_004024765.1 Zapus hudsonius
AGAGAGAGAGAGAGAGAGAGAGAGAGAGATAAAACCTAAAAATAAAATTAAAATCTTACTTCCAAGGCAAGCATCCTACCACTGAGCTATATACCTCCAGCACTGTGTCCCAAACACTAGACAAGGAGATACTAGAAGTAAGTGTTCTAGATCACACCCTCAGGGCTCACTCCTGGGAGCTTCGGGTAAGTGCTCTGAATCTCCCCCTCCCCCAGGGCTCACTCCTCCAAGCTTCAGGTCACCTGACATTGATTTTATGAGTTATCTCTTGTCTACCTCAAGATTTATTATGGCCCAAACCTGCTGCCATTCCTCTTCCTTCCTGCCTATGCTTGTTCAGGCTTGTGATTACTTATGCCTTGGTAAACTCTTCCTGTTTATTGATCTAAACAGTTAGAAATTCAAATTTTTAAATTCCTCCCAAACACACCACATTAAGAAACTCTGAGGTGGGGACCAACAATCTGTTGTAATTTTCTTTCCAGGTGACTGACACTCACTCACAGTTGAGCACTGATTTAAGCAAGCCTCCTCCACCACAGAAAGGGCTACCTGCACATAAGCACTCAGAAAGGTGCCTACTTCCTTTGGCAGGTGCTCTTGTCAGCGTGCTGTCTCTCTCTTCCTAACTAGACTACAAGTCTCCAGAGGTGGATGTGCTTGCTTCATTTGCATCAGGCTTGCTCCACTGCACAAAGTTCTCTTCCAGATGAGGGTTGATAAACTGAACGCTGACCTCTGCTATGCGCCACCTTTCTTAAATACATTAATTAGGGCTGGAGAGATGGCTCAGTGGTTAAAGGTGCTTGCTTGCAAAGCATGATGGCCTGGGTTCAATTCCCTACTACCCATATTAAAGCCAGATGCACTAAGTGGTACTAAGCCCTAGTGTGCCCATTCTCTCTAATTCATTCATTCTCTCTGCTTGCAAATCAATAATTTTAAAAAAGGAAATGTCTTTATTATCTTTTTCTTTTTCTTTTTGAGACAGGGTCTCTCTGTGTGGCCCTGGCTGGCTGGGCTGGCTTGGAACTTCTAACTTGGAACTTGCTTTGTAAACCAGGATGGATTTAAAGTTTCAGCGACCTTCCTGAGTGCTGGCATTAGACATGTGCCACCAATCCCAGCTGATTTTCTTGACTCTTTAAACTGGATTATCTTGTTTCATCTCATGTTCTTTAATATGGTGTTGAATTATAAATAGGTTTCCAGTATTAGGCGATTTCTATAGAATGACATGCAAATTCAAAGTAGTAGAAGTACAGAAAGGCAAAGCAAAGTAGTTATTCAAATACAAACTTAGTAAACAAAAATTTTTACTAAATTGTTAAGTAAAAAGCTGGAACCTAACAGAACGTTTCAAAACAGAAAGTTACATTTTCATCTTGTTATTTACAGACATGTTTACCTGAGGTGTGACTGTGTGGTCCATTAGATTCTCTGTCAGAGACAAGAGTAAGGCATCTAATTCCTCTGTAGCTTCCTGCAGAAAAAGGCATCTAAAATCCTTAAATGATTCATTTCTTATCACATTAAGAATTTCCAGTTTCTGCTTCATTTTTAAACAAACAAGGACATTCAGGAACGACAGTTATTCATCACTGCACTTCTGTTTTGTGGGGAATCTAAACTACAGTCAAACTAAGAAGTGCCCTGTATGTTTTCATAGGGATATTCCCACCAGTGAGATGAAACTGAGTAGGGGAGTTAAGACTATCAGACTGAGGCTCGACATAGGAGATGCTGACTCAGGATTTGCTTCAATTCAAATGTGCCTTTATCTAGATAAATGGGGGCTTCACTGTAAATACAATATGATCTACCCCTTATAAATGTTAATAATTTTTGTTAATTTCAGGATTTAAAGCACTTATGAAGATCACAATTGTGTGTGAAGAGAATTTAAAAACAATAAAATTCCAATCTAGCTATTATTATAGAAAACAGGAGCCTAGGGTATAGATGACATTAAAAAAATTCTGTTTGCCTTCAGGCCTTTCCTAAAGGAAAGGAATTTCCTTTAGGAAGGAATTTCCTTTCTGTTTTGATTTCCTCAGGTGACTTAATTTTCTTCACATACATGAAAGAATTGCTGTCTTTCCTTTCTCGCCTCCCTCATCTACCCTACCCTTTCTATGTGCAGCCTAGGCTAAGCGTGTGGTTACAGTCTTGCATATATCTACCACAAGGCAGTGCAATTCTCCCTCCCACTGCATGATAGCATTTTGAAAGCAGAGACCATGTTTCACTCACTTTCCAATCTGTATTGCGCAGCATGGTGTCTGGTACACATTAAGCACACAATAAATCTTCAAGCTAAATGTCCTCCTCTGTTCTAAAAACATTTCAGGTTCTATGATGATTTTCAGTAACCAGTCAAAGATGCTCGTGTCTTTTTTCATTATAATGATAGTAATAATTATATTTGTAGTACAGGGATTGAACCTAGGGCCACACAATGCTACACAAGTGCTCTACCACAGTTATTTCCACAGTTATTTTTAGAATTTTAATTAGCAAAAAAGAAATTCCTGAAGATATTTTAGGCTAGATTTTTACTTTAAGGTAAAATTTAAAATATTATACACCTAAATATCAATGATACACTGTCATTGCATAATGAGATTAAAGGTGGTTTATAGCTTTTCCTTTTTTGTGAAATATCTGGAAAAGTTCTATAATGAATGTACATTATACAATGAAAGAGCAAAATGGTGTATGTTAATTGGCAAGGGCATTTTTAAACTTAACTTGCAAATAAAAGCATTGATGTGCAAGAAATTGGGCTTAACTGGTAAAGGGTGTGACAAGTGGACACAGTTTTAAAAAGCAGCTGCAATGACTGGTTGTATTGCAATACAATCAGTAATAAGTATTGTTATTTCAACACAATATTTACTGAGTGTCTACTATGTTCCATGTACTGTTAGAGACTCTAGGAAAACAGCACTGAACAAAACAGATCACTAGGAATAGTGGCACATTCCTGTCATCCCAGCATGAGGAGGCTGAGGCCAGATGACAAGGCTGGGTTACAGAGTGAGACTCTGACTCAGCAGAGCAGATGACTTCTCTCACACAGTATATTCTCTAGGAAAATTTCAATGAAATCACCAAATGCTAGAGATATATAGCCTTAATTTCTTTATCTACTAAACATTTACAGAGTGTCTATTTGCAGATAACAATGCATCATCGTAAAAGAAAAAAATGAGTGAAAAACAAAGCAGGCAATTTAAACCACCCATGTGGTGGTGGGAATATAAAATACCACTCTCTTATAGCTTTGTGTGTTTGTGATTAAGCCTCCTACTTAAACCTTTGTTGGCAGAGCCTTTGGGAGGTGGATCCTTGGTGGAGGACGTATGTCGCTGGGGGTGGGCCTTGGGATTTTATAATTCACCCCTGCCCCAGTGCTAGATCAGCTCACTCTCTCTACTACTCTCTGCTGCTGTGACAAGATGTGATGCCCATCTCTCTCTCTGTCATGCTTTCCCTGCCAGAATGAAACTTCTCCTTGAAACTATAAGCTGAAATAAACTCTTTCTTTCCATAAACAGCTTCTGGTCTTGTTTTATCCCAGCAATGAAAAGGTAACTGCTATAGAAAATTGATACTGATATATATTAAAAAAAAAAAAAAAAGAAAAGAAAATTGATACTGAAAAGTGGGCTATTGCTACAGTAAGCCTGACCACATGGTTTTTATGCTAACTGGCTTGCAGGAGGAATATGAAAGGATTTGGATCTATGGACTAGAGATGCAGAGCTTAATGGGCCATCTTGGTTTGTCTGAAAGACCATTAAAGAGAGAACTGTGGACTGTTGAAGTTTCGGAGGAGAAAGAACTTTAACAGGATCTAGGATAGAGACGGTTCATGTGATGTTCTGGCAGAGAGGCTGGCTGCATTCTGCAGTGTCCTGAGAACTTGAGCAGAGTTGAACTGACAAGTAATGGACTGGTGTTTGGTGGAGGGAAGTATAGAGCAAAAGGAAGTGAAAGTTGTTTGGCACCGAAAAATCAAAGTCTCAGGCCAGAGGCTGCAGCCAGTTCAGCTGCAGGTAAGAGATCACCAGCACTGAGGATAGGCCAGCTGCTCTGCAATAGGACAGTAGGAAAGATGCCTTGAGAATGAAATCCAGTCCACTGAATGCTCAAGCTAGGCGTGCTGAAAAAAGGACCCTGAAGGAAGAATGATAAAGGAGTTTCCTAATCCTCAAAGCTGGGCTTTATCCCCTGGATTAGCAAATGTGGCAGCATTGCCCACTAGGTATTGGTTTTGTAAATATGACAAATGAAGGAAGAGAGTTATTTGATTGTAACATGGTAATGGGACTTGCTTTGGCTGGACAGTGTGAGTGAGGCAGGGTTAAGGTCTTTGCAGGAGGCCCCATGAGGCCACCATGTGAAGCTAAACCATCAGTTGGGGTGGGTATTGGAGGTGCCAGTACTATGAGATGGCTGCCAAGGAAATCTGCTGTCTCAGGGTGGATTCTAGAAGGGTGGCAATGCCCAAACCCTTTGGAGCACCAAGGATTTTATCACGAGTCCCAGATGCTGGACATAGATCTGTGAGATTTGATGTTTGCCCTGCTGGTTTTCCATCTTGCATTGGTCCAATCTTTCTCTGCTATGCTGGCATTCCTCCTTTCTGGAATAGGAATATTACTCTGTGCCATTATGTGTTGGAAGTGTGTTACTTGTATTTTGATTGTGCAGGGATCACAGTTAAAGAGTCTATTTTGAATCTCAGATGAGACTTTGTACTTTTGAACAGTGCAGGGACTCGTAAAGATTATCAGGACTTTTACAGTTGGACTGAGTGTATTTTGAATTATGAGACGGCCATTAGTCCATAGGGGTCAGGAGTGGAATGTGGCCCAAATATATAATGTCCTCTATAGCCTCATGTATTTGTGATTAAACCTCACACTTAATTTCTGGATGGTAGAGCCTTTGGGGAAGTGATGGAGGAGGTGTGTCACTGGGAGTGGGTCTTGGGATTTTATAGCCTCCCTCTGAAAGTGCTAGCTCAGCTCACTCTACCACTACCTGCTACTGTGACAAGATGTGATGCCCACATCCCTGTCATGCTTTTACTGCCATGATGAAACTTCCTCTGAGAACTGTAATAAACCCTTTCCATAGCTGCTTCTGGTTAGGTGTTTTGTTTCAGAAACGAGATGGTAACTGCTACAACCCTCTAAACAAAAACAAACAAGCAACATAAAGACCAAGAAATCTCAGTTCTTCTTGTGAAGATGCAGCAATAAGACTTTTCCTACGAGCTGAGGCTCAGTGTGATTCTCCCAGCTTTGCCAGCCCAAATCACCACACATCCCTGGTTACATTACAGGATTCAAAACAAAACAACAACTACAAAAAAGGGCCAGGCGTGTTGGCTCATGCCTTTAATCCCAGCACTTAAGAGGCAGAGCTAGGAGGATCACTGTGAGTTCAAGGCCAGCCTGGGCCTACAGAGTGAGTGAGTTCCAGGTTAACCTAGGCTAGAGTGAGAACCTACCACAAAAAAAAACATTAAAAAACCAAAACAACAATAACAACAACAAAAAATAGGATTCAACTCAGTATTGTTGTTAGAATTAGAATCTGTTGTAGCCGTAATAATGTTAGAATTTAGTTTAGCTTTTATGTTGGGATATGTTTTAATTCAAGCCCAGCCATGACAGAATGAGTAACTGCTGCATGAAACAGCCCACAAGCCCCCCTCCCCTTTGGCCCTCTCCCCAGAATGTAAAGGGAACTCCATTCTGGTAAAAGTGGGGCAAAGGTCTTGGGCTGTCGAAAAAAACAGATGTTTGCCTAGAGATTAGGCTCCCGGAATGTATACATGACCACCAGTATGCAGCCAAAAGGTCTCAAGCCAAAGAATGCATTGGACAGGTAATAAGTGACTAGTCAGGATGTATAGGCTTGTGGCTCAAAGTACACAGGTGAAGCAATCGGGAACCAATCACTTTAGAGCACTTCAACCCCTATGCACTGGCCAATCACTGGGGCAGAATGTGTTCCCACCACTAGCTGCACAAATCATTTTAAAGGAATATTTTATGAATTTCCCACCGTGTGCTGTGATTCGCTATGATAGAAGCCTGCTGGCTCAAACTGTATAGATGCTGGAAAAAATTTGCAGCCGGGGTCCATGACTCCCGCTACATCAGGCAGATCCATGGACCCCAGCTGGCTGGAAATAAACTTCGCTGTGTGACTTGCATTATCGCTTGTGTCCTCTGTCCTTCTGAGAAGTGGTTGACCTCGGACCACAACAGTTGTTTTGGAAAAATTTAGAGAAGGACTCTTACCTTCAGAACAGAAGCACTGTCGGTAGGAGTAGTGTGCACCAGAGCAAGAGAGTCTTTGCAGAGGGACATTTTATTCTCTTTGACTGCAGCACTGGGAAGAAAAAGATAAATTCAGACCCTGAAGGTCCTGTATGGGGAAAAGCAGCACTGCTGAAGAAGCCCAAGGAAGAAGGAATTCATTAGGGCAGGGGAGGAAATGGAAGCAGGCGAGGAACACTCAGCTTTAATATCCAAGTTATACCCTTGGCCCTTTATTCTCTTCTTAAAATCACAACAAAATGACCGAAAAGATTTATCTTTAGCAAAAGGAAAATTTCATAATATCTAAAAACTATTGAGGTGGTAATTTAGAAACCTTGGAGAAATACTGAAAGACACAAATAGAAAATAATAGTTTCACGATTACTGACAGATTAAAGGTTACAGCCTACAGCCTCTTCCAACAGCATCAAGTTCAGAGAAATTATTTAAAAGAAGCAAAGAGAGGTCTATCTCCATAGACCCTTGGGAATCACAAGAATAGGAACAGTTCTATGCATGGCTATAGTGTCACAAAAGAAAAGGGAAGGCCTTAGCCAAAAGGCCATTGTCCACTGAGACATTACAATGAGCAGGAAGCTTGCTCCTCACTATCAAGACCCAGGAACAGTTGCTGACCTATCTCACAAGATGAAGGGAGTATGAGGATCTATCTACCCAAGCTTGGAAAACTCAGACATAATTAGTGAGCATAAATGACTTCTGCTGTACCAAAAGTACTGAGGTAAATAAAGACAAATAAATAAAAGTTATGAGACACAGAAGTGATTCAAATGTTCTAGTGAATACTCAAAAGTAGAATGTCTTATGATTTTCTTGAGCCCACCTTGATTATTAATAAGAATAAAAGAAGCCTATACTCACACAACATAATGAAAAGGCAGAACACCAAGAATAAGTAGTAAAACTTGAAAGTTAACAGACAGAAAAAAATGTCACTTTGTGCTTCAAAAGGTGTAAATGAGTCAGGCTGACCAACCTAATAATGAACTTTAAAATGCTTTTTATATTTTACAATGCTTCCTCCCAACCTTTCAAGGGAAAGACTACTCCTGTGAAGTTCACACTATGTCCACAGGGAACACAGATGAGAAGCTTCCACCCTCTCCGCACAGCAAGTACCATGACCCAGAATTCCATGGGAGCAAGCCTCACAGCATGGGCAAATGAGAAGGCAGTCAGCCTTGAACAACCATGTGCCCATTAACAAGGGAATGGATGGACTGTCACTGACCTAAGTATGGCAGTTGAAGTGAAGGAATAAAGAACAAAACTTTAAAAAAAATTGTTGATATATAAGAACACAAAATTGATATGTATATTTTACTGGTACACATTTTAAAACCTTTACAAAACAATATACTGTTGGTAGACACATACATACATATTAAAAGTACTTAATACATTCCTATAGTTCTTTATACAGTTAAGTATACTCACTATAATTCTGAAATCCCAGTCCTAGGTATGTACTTAGATGAAAACATATATTCATACAAGAGCCTGAAAAATTGTTTACAGGGCCTCTATATCCCTAGCTACCACAATGAAAAACTCTAAATCTTCTTTGCAGACAAGTTGTGGTATATCTACACAGTGAAACACTCCTCAAACAATAAACAGAAAGAACAAGGTGCTGGTACACACATGGAAGCCCTGCTTCAGATGAAAGAAGTTACACAGGTGCCATACCCTGGAAGAGGCAGAGCTATGAAAACAGAAATGCACATTCTGTTGCATGCACATCTGGCACTGGGGAAGTAAGTAAACTTGGAGATGATGGTGCACATCTGGCACTGGGGAAGTAAGTAAACTTGGAGATGATGGAACTATTGTTGACATTTGTCAAATCTCACAGAAGTTGATTCTAAAAAGGACAAACTTTACTACATTAAAATTATAACTGCACTAAGCTTGATTTAAAAACTTATGTATGAGGAGTTGGGGAAATGGCTCAGTGGGTAACAGCATTTGCTGCACAAGTGTCAGGAGTACATGGTGTGCACCACACATAAACACATCACACACCATAGCACAGAAAACACACACACATGAGGAGCACATGGCGTACACCATACATAAACACATCGCACACCATAGCACAGAAAACACACACACATGAGGAACACATAGCGTACATCACACATAAACACACCACACACCATAGCACAGAACACACACACACAAAAGGAGAAAAGACATTTTCAGACAGTGGAAGCAGAATTTGCTACAAGTAGCTATATCTGACACAAAATGCTAAAGGGAGCCCTTTGAGCTCATTCATTAAAGAGAATTTCTGCTCTATAACTTAAATCAGCTGAACAAAACTGAGAATGTAGTAGGAATAGCTTCAACTAACCTAAAACTTGATACTAACCAGCTCTTTAATGGATAGAAAGGAGTGAATACAAGCTGTCTATCAAAAAGGTATTATGAAACCATGTAGCAATTCATTAGAGAGAAGGAAAAGAGACTTTCCTTACTCCTAGAAAAAGGTAGCAGAAATAAAACAAAAGAAAGCAAATTTAATTTGTCCACCCAGAATTATACCTGCTTGTGGCAGCATCCTGAGCACTGGCATTTTTCTGAGTTAATAAGCTTTCTTCTCTTGTAACCTAAGAAAACACAATAATCAAATCTAAAGTAACAGGAAACTTACATTTCTTTTCAGTTAAAATAGAAATCAGTTTGCTTCAGTCCAAGTAAGAGGTAAGCATACTTACCAGCACTGCCTACTACATGCAGTCCCTTCACACAGCCAAATTCCTAAGGCAAGACTCAAGTCCCATGATGGGTATACAAAGTCACACCCACTTAGTACACAGCTATTAAATGCCTAAGACACCACATTATATAATCTAATATGTAATATAGAATTCAATACCAAAGTTTTAAAAATTTATGCGATAAAAAGAAACATGCTAAACCACATATTTGGCTTTTATTTTTCCCTAAATGCAATGAATATTTTAAGTGGGAAGTCCAAAAACTTTTCTCAAGAGCTCAGTTTCTTATCTTTACTGATGTACTGTTTACAAACAGTAAAATGCATCCATTTGAGGGGGTTGGAGAGATGGCTCAGTTGGTAAAATGTTTGCCTGGGAAGCATGAGAACCTAAGTTTGGTCCCCAAAATCCATGTAAAAATGCCAGTATGGTAGTGTGTGCACCTGTAATCACAGCACTGGGGAGGCAAAGCAGGATGGCCTTTAGCCTAATTGTTGAGTTCCAGGCAAGCAAGCGACCATGTCTCAAAAAAAAAAAAAAAGAAAAGAAAAAGGTGAGCAGCATTCTTCAGACATAACACCTGAGGATGTCCTCTGGCCTCCACATGCATGCATGTATATATGGAAACACCTAGAATCATAGGCTTAATATTAAAGTAAACTTTTTTTAAAAGTCAGTTTTCTGGGCATAAAAATTTACAAGGAGCCAAGTATGGTGGCACATGCCCAGCACTCGAGAGACAGAGGCTACCCTGAGACTACATAGTGAATTTCAGGTCAGCTTGAGCTAGAGCAAGACCATACCTTGAAAGAACAAAAATTACAAGGTCACTTTAAAAGGAATTAGGCTTTTAAATTCTTCTTAAAGCTTCTTATCTACCAGAGTGTCTTTAACTTTGACAACTTAACCTATGACTTTCCGGTCCTAATCTGAATTTAGGCTTACAAAAGGCATTTCACTGTTTTTAACACCATCTTGGTACCACATTCTATCAATTCATAAGCTCTATACTCTTTTTATGTGACCAGAACAGTGTGTATTAAAGGCAGCTTACCTTATGCACTGCTTCTACTTGGGCCTTCAAAATGTTACTCTTGAAGTCAGGAGGGACTCTCATGGCATTCAATCCTGGGCTCTCAATGGCATTATTAAGACATTTCTCAGTCAGTTTTACCACTTCTTCCTAAATGTTACAAATATACTTCAGTCACCTATTGGACTACAGCAATGTGGAAATAGGAATGTCAGATATTCACACTCAGTTCCCTCCTTCTCTCCTACATACCCACATATTTCACAGGATAATCAGAGCTGAGCACAGATGATCACACCCAAAGTGCTGAGAACACATTATCCTTGGAGCTCTGGAGGTGGTAACAGGCAGAAGTAGGAAAGATCTAAATACCTGGCTGCTGACGTTAACATCGATGTTGGGTTGAGGAGATGGCAAAGGATCACTCTCTGTCTCCAGCTGCTTGAGCTTCTCCATAGCATCTTTAAATGCTGGGGGGAGGGGGGGTAAAATTGTCCGTTAGTCATCTAGGCTGTCACAGCTACAAGAGGGTACACACAAGTTTCATTCTTCCTTGGCACCAGCTACCATCATCTAAAAGTAATAATTCAGATGAACATTAACTTGATGAGAAATGAATCCTGTGTGACACTGTCTGTGTCTACTGCTGCTAAAAGGCAATGGCACAGGAACTCAATAGCACATGTTCTTAAAGACTTGGAGTCTCAACTCAATCTCATGTCTAACCTCAACATCTTACTGTCTTCACTCTTAGTCCAGACTGTACACTGCCTAAAGCTAAACCTATTTGGAGAAACTATGAATGGGCATACGTTTATTCATTTACTAATTCAGCATATTATATAAATATCAGGTGTGAGGCAGAACTAGCATGTTGCCTTCAAAATGTTCTACCTAGCTACAAAATACATTACACCGTTCTTTAACGACTGAAAATGAGCTCTATGTTAACTGCCTGAAATAATTATATATATATATATATTTTTTTTTTTTTGTTTTGTTTTTTCAAGGTAGGGTCTCTAGCCCAGGCCGACCTGGAATTCACTCTGTAGTCTCAGGGTGGCCTTGAACTCAAGGCAATTTTTCTACCTTAGCCTCCTGAGTGCTGAGATTAAAGGTATGCGCCACCATGGCCGGCTTAATGTTATATTTTAGTGATTAACTTAGTTGAATGCCTTAGGTTTCTATATAATCAGATAGAAGAAAGGAGGGGAAAACTATGAGGGGCGAAGAAACTGTCTAAAAGTGCTCATTGGAGCCTGTAGTAGAGTATTTGCTTGGTAGGATGTGTGTAGTGTTTTTGAGGGTTTTATCCCACTTACCAGAAGGACTGTAGTAGGTTCTATTAGTCAGAAGCACCAACTTTGCACTAACGCTTCTTATCCTAAATCACTAAATGCTACTGCTATAAACACTGAATTTTCTGTGAGTTGTTTAAAGTTGGCATCTAATTTTAGCTCATGATATAGTTGAAATTGCCAAGAGCCATATAAATACAAGCTGTTTTAAAATGAACCCACATAATACTGAATTCAACAGGAAATTCCTGTTTAAAAATGTTTTGCTTTACTATCAAACCAAACTCTTGAATATATAGCCATTTTCAATGAGCAATTTACTTTTTCCTTTTAGTCTTTGAAAAAATTCAGGAAGGCAGCATTAATTCTGTATTGCTTCTTTATAAGGCCTAGGCATTAATAACAAAATACTCTTTAGGATGTAATGGAATATTAAAAAATTTTCATTCAATACTGTTCCCTAGAAAATCTTTAAGGAAACTTTTTAGAGGAGACAGGTCTCAACATAGATAACCAGGAAGGCCTGGAACTCATGATCGCTGTGCCTCCACTTCCATCCCCTTCTTTTGTGTGTGTGTAGAATGTGTGGTATGGCATGGGCAGTGTATACACATACACATGCACATGCATATGCGGACGCAGCACCCTGTAGTGCAGCTCTAGAGGCGAGAGGAGAAAGTCAGGTCACCAGCCCATTTTTCCTTCAGGTAGAGTATCTAACTGATTCTGGACCTGGTCATTTTTTTAAGCCCAAGGGATTCTCTAGGTTTAGTGCCTTACAGGACTGGGGTTATAGCTGTTTATGTAGCTGTTGGGGGAATCAAACTTAGGCAGTCTCAGGTCCCTTCAGGGCCCTCATTCGTGTGCAGTAAGCACACTTAATGGCTGAGCCATCTCTTCATCCTCTCTATGACCTTAATTTGTACTCAGAGAACAACTAAAATCTAAGAATGAACACTCATAAACGTATAATCACTCATATATGATACATATGTTTAATGTTACATTATCTTGAACTTTTTTTCAGTGTTCTCTTCAACTAAAGCAGGTAGGAAGCACTGGAGAGATTGCTCAGAAGTGAAGTGCACTTCCTGTACAAGTACAAGAGCCTGGGAGGAGCTGAAATCGTTTGAGTAAAATCTCAAGATCTCATATAAACATCTGGCTATAGTCACAGGCACCTGTAACAGCAGCTCTGCAAAGGAGAACAGAGACGAGGGAATTGCCTAGACTCAAAAACAGCAAGATCCAATGTCAGTTAAGAGACCCCGACCCAAATAAGAGTGGGCAGAAGAGCCATGAAGCAGGATACCCAAATGTTCTGCTCTGGCCACATCAGGTGAGTATTTCCTGCTACAGGTGAGTGCATGGGGTGCTGCAAGGGTACAACCCCTCCCCCCATGAATACCACATTACAAAAGAAAGGTAGAAAGATATAGCTTCTGAATTACAATAGTACATAAAATGTTCATTTAGGAATTAGTTTAAAAATCTCACTTCAAAGGGAAAAATGATAAAAGGTATCACTGATAAATGATAGAACATTTACGTACTTCCACATTCAATTTTGGGTTCTTCTAATCCAGGTGGCTTGGTGGCTACAGTAATGCCATCCAGTGCTGGTGACGGCTCTGTAGTATCTAATGCCACAGTTACATCAGCAATGGTTGTTTCCAATAAGTCTGGGCTGTTTAGCAAGTCTATACTCACAGGTAAGCTACAAAGGTAAAATAGAAAACTTACTCAGACAAAATATTTATCATAAAAACATTTAAAATACTAACAAAATAATGTTAGAGAAAGATTCACGAAACCATCTTATTCCATTGGCATCATTCATCTCTCAAAATCTTTGGGTAGACGTCTTCCAGCCGAGATGGAGTGAAGGGAATGGGACAGTCTCCCAACTGAAATATCCTCAAGAGAAACCATGCTCAAGACAGTAAGCACTGGGCAACAAGAGAAATTCTGAGATTGCACCATGACTGCCTTGAAAAATGTTCTAGGCCATAGTGCCGAGGTGGGGTCCAGAGGCAGAGCCAAGCCCTCAGTGGAGTTCATAGTCCAGGGGGTCAAGGGAGCTTGAGGTCAGTGATGCTTTAATGTGAATTGTTGACTTAATTAAGAAACACCTAGGGCTTTAATGAGGCAAATCCTTGGTCGTGTCTTTGAAGATGTTTCCAAACAGGTCTGAGAAGAAAAGACCTGCTGCACTCCCCTCCCCCAATGTAAGCAGCACAATCTTGTTGGCTGGGGCCCCTGAAGGAATAGAGCAAAAGGAAAAAGCCACCTGAGCATTGGCATGCCCTTCCCTGCTTCTGCTTTGGTGCCAGGAATCAAAGTGCTCCTGCACCATGCCTTAACGACAGACTTACCCTCTGAGCCATGAGCCCAGATACATTTTCCTTCACTTATGTTGCTCTGTCAGATGCTTAGTCACAGTAAAAAGACAGAACGTCACAGGAGAAGAGAGCCCAGAGAGCCCCCCTTCAAGCGGGTAAAGTGCTTGGTGCCATGGTAGGTGTCTGCAACCCCAACATCTGATACAAGCTGGAAGGCAGAGACAGGAGAATTTCTCAGAAGCTCACAGGCCAGCTGGCCTGGCAAACAATAACAAGAGGCACTGCTCAAAGGAGGTGGCGAGTGAGACAGACACCAAGAGTTACGATCTGCTCTGACTTCCATATGTGCACATGACATATGTGGCCCTCATCACACACAAGATCTGCTGCAGGTCGCTCCTTGTTGCTGAAAGGAAGCACCTGACAAAAACAACTGATGGAAAAAAAGGGTTTATTTTGGCTTACAGATTCAAGGGGAAACTCCATGATGGTAGGAAAAAACATGGCCTGAGCAAAGGCTGGACATCAGCTCCTGGCCAACATCAGGAGAACAACAGCAGCAGGAGAGTGTGCCAAACACTAGCAAAGGAAAGCTGGCTATAACACCAACAAGCCCACCAACAACACACTTCCTCCAGGAGGCTCCAATTTCCAAACTGCCACTAGCTGGGGATCAAGCATTCAGAACACATAAGTTTATGGGGGAAACCCAAATTAAGCCATCTCAAGAACTTATACACAAACCAAAATATATATTTGTGTGTGTGTAGTACCAATCTTTGACAATCTATTTCAGAAACAGAAAAGCAATACCTTCACATTCATTTTATGAGGGAATCATTTCTATGATACCAAAGACAGCAAGAAATGAAGAAACAGGGCTCGGGAGATGGCTCAGTGGTTAAAGATGCTTGCTCGCAAAGCCTAACAATCTGTGCTCAATTCCCCAGTATCCATCTAAAGCCAGATGCACAAAGTGGCACTGTGCTTGAAGTTTGTATGCAGTGGCAAGAGGCTCCAGAGGACCTATACATACACTCTCTAAAATAAACATATACATACATATATACATAAATATATATGAAATGAAGAAACAAAAACAATTATTTGCCATCACCAAGTGAGACTTATTCTAAGAATGCAGTTAGTGTAAAATCTCCAAATCAATACATTCCATTAAAACAGCAAAAACATAAGGTCATCTCAGTACATACTGAAAATACATGACAAAATTCAAAAGGATTCATAATTTTGAGCAAACCAGTAACAGAAGAGAATATCCTCTATGAAGTGGCTGTTGCATTCATGGCCTCACAGCAGTTGTTGTTACCTGCTTCATCAACATGATGTCATGAATGATGGAGGACAAAAAAAAAAAAGACGTCAAAATTGAAGGAGTAGTTGGTTAAGTGGAAGTTGAGAGGAGAGTGGGGGAGTGTGATGGTTAGGTTGTGCTGTCAACCTGGATCTTTTTAATTATCTTGGGTGGGTCTCTGAGGATGTTTACAGGAAGGCAGCCTCTCAGTAGGGGGAAAGATGTAAAGAAGCTCAAAGAGGCTAGAAATAAACATCCTTTCCTGTGTGGGCAGTGCAGGAAGGATATTCCAGACTCAGGAAGCCATTAAATCTGGGGAAGGGTTGTAAGACCCCACCCTAAGTCTATATAAAAGGGAAGATTCTCTCCTTGCCCTCCTGCCTGTTTGCTGTTCTGTGTGTGTGGTGTAGGTCACGGGTTTTTCTCTCTGCTCAGACCCCAGCCTCTTTCGCTGTTATGGAACTTCCCCTCAATCTGTAGTTTCAATAAATCCTTGCCTCCCCCAAATTGTGCCTGGTTTGAAGATTCATCCCAGCAGCATGTGGGCTAAGACAGATTTGGTACCAGGAGTGGGGTGATTTGCTGAGAGGAATCTGACCATGTGGATTTTGATCTTCTGGAACTTGTGTGCTGGAGGAATGGACATGGACTTGGTACCTGCAACTGAAGATGCCTTCCAGAGTGGTAAGCCAAGTTTTATAGACTATTCTGGTGAGAATTTGGAAATGCTCAGTGCAGAGAGAACTGCATTTGGAGACTTGGCTTGTGAACTTTCTAAGAGGAAGGAGAGACTGCAGAAAACCTTTAACAGAAGTGTGTGCCTGGGTCAAGGGGTGGATGCATCCTATTGCCCATGCCTAAAGAGTTTGACCAAGGTTAAATTTAAGTAATGGACTGTGTGCTTGGCTATGGATATGGGACTGAGAATTTAAGATTTGAAGTTAGAAAAACCTCAAGGCAAGTTTAATTTACTGGCAGAGACTGGCTTTTGATTATGGCCCTACTGCTTTACATTGAAACAATGGAGAGATGCCTGAGGTGTTTCCACCCAGGAAGGACAGAAAGATGGACTGTGCAAACTCTTTGGAAAGGAAATTGTTGAAAGAAAGTAATCTGCTCTTCAAAGTCACTTTTATTTTGTCCCTGAATTACAACATGGCTGTGTCCTGTATACCTGGTATTGCTTTTGGAAGCATGAGAAATGCATGCATGGAGTGGGCTATGAAGTGCACACGGTTCCAGGAGCCGCTGCTGAGACGCGGTATTTGGAACAGGGTGTGAAGTCCCTGAATGGCAAGTGAAGCCTTTGGAAGGTGGACCGTGGTTTGCAATGGAGACCTGAAGACGTTTTGGACATACTAGGACTTTGCAAGGGCTACCATGGAGTGCTGTTGCTCGGGATGGAAGTTTCCCCAGGTACTCAGCCAAGCTGGAGGGACAGAATCTAAAAATCTGGAGACTGTCAGTCACTGGTTATACTATGGGACTTGAACTGCAGATGTGGATGTTTGCGGTTTGTTGAGTTTGCATTGGCCCAGTCTTTCCTTGTTATGCCTCATAGTAGTTAGAAATATTTGCTCTGTGTCATTATATGTTAAAAACATGTAACTTGTTTTGGTTTACAAAATTTGCAGTTCAGGGACCTCGCCTTATGTTGGGGGAGATTACATGTCTTGGTTGTATGTGGGAGAGTTATATAATTTTAGGTGGAATTATGATCTTGTTACTGTCTTCATTTAGGAATTAAGCATGATGCATAAGGAGATATGGTTTGATGTCAAGTTGACAAGGGTTGATGGTTAGGTTGTGTTGTCAACTTGGATCTTTTTAATTATCTTGGGTGGGTCTCTGAGGATGTTTACAGGAAGGCAGCCTCTCAGCAAGGGGCAGGATGTAAAGAAGCTCAGAGAAGCTAGAAGTAAACATCCTTTCCTGTGTGGGCAGTGCAGGAAGGATATTCCAGAGACTCAGGAAGCCATTAAGTCTGGGGAAGGGTTGTAAGACCCCACCCTAAGGCTATGTAAAAGGGAAGAGATTCTCTCCTGCCCCTCCTGCCTGTTTGCTGTTCTGTGTATATGGTGTTGGTGATAGGTTTCTCTCTCTGCTCGGACCTGTGAAAGAGGGCCAGCCTCTTTCACTATTATGGAACTTCCCCTCAATCTGTAGTTTCAATAAATCCTTTCCTCCCCCAAATTGTACCTGGTTTGAAGATTCATCCTAGCAGCGTGTGGGCTGACTATGACAGGGAGGGAGACAAAACAAGAACAAGCTGAGGAAATGGCGTGAGTGTTTCTGCACAAACATGAACTATGGCCTATGAGTTCAACTGGCCACACATACTTGTAACCCCAGTCCTGTGGGGAGCAGGGGCCAGAGAATTACTGGGGCTTTTTGGTCAGCTAGTCTGACTGAAAAAAATGACAGCTCCAGGTTTAGTGAGAGACTCATCTCACAGATACACAGAGATGAACAATAGAGGAAGATACCCACCCCCTCCTCTAGCATCCACAAGTGCGGGTATAGGGCTTGTGGAACACACTCACAAACTAATATTGGGCTGGAGAGATGGCTTAACAGGTAAGGCACTTGCCTGCTGAGCCTAAGGACCCAAGTTCAATTTCCCAGTACCCACATAAAGCCAGATGTACAGGGAGGCACTTGCATCTGGAGTTTCTTTGCAGTGGTTAGAGGCCCCAGTGCGTCCATTCTCTATCTACCTCTTTCTCTCTTTCAAGTAAAAAAATAAAATATTTTTTTAAAAAAAGGGACTAATATCATGTCAGTGAACAACAAATACTTTATATTATTAGAAACAAGACAAAAGCATCCATTCTTGTCAACTAAGGTGTTTACTAGTACAATACAAAGAACTGTAAATCAAAGGAATCTAGAGCTCTTCTGGTTAAGATGGTGATGGTGTAGCCTACTAGAGCAGGGAGGGGAAGGAATGTAGGCAGAGAGACTGCAGAATATACTCTTCTACCAGAAACCAAGGGGATTTTTTAAGCCTCAACAGAGAAACGGGAGACGTGGGGTTTCTGGCAACCACCACCCAGCAGTCAGCAGTTTGTAGCGGCTCCAGGTTCAGCCTGGAGGAGCTATGGGAACCTGCCTGAGCAGTGCAAGCAGAGCAGCTTCGAGAGAGTTCTCCACTCCCAAAGAAGGAGAGACACCTGGGGCCAGCCAGAGAGCACCGGAGGAAGGATTCCAGGGCAAGGGACCAGCACCCTGAGCCACCAGTTTCCAGAGCAACTGATCTAGGCACTGATTCACAACCCTGCCTGCCCAAGAGCCCAACTGGGAAGGAGCCGGCCCCAGGCTTAGCTTGGGTGAGAACAGAGGCCACACCTAGAGATAACAAGGCTTGCTAGAGTTAAATGATTCCTAAATAAACGGTATTGAAAGGGAATGTGTCACATTTGAAATATGTCTAGATTTACAGGGCCTTCTTGTCTTCTTTCTTGGGGGAGGGGAGTTCACTAGGTCCCAGGCTGACCTAGAACTCAGCATAAGGAAGTTATCTCAGCCTCATTTTTGATAATCTGAAAGAAATGGATGATTTCCTGATATATATGACCTACCAAAATTAAATCAAGATGAGATAAACCATTTAAATAGACCTATCACAAGCATGAAGATCCAAGCAGTAATAAAAATCTCCCTACTAAAAAAGTCCAGGCCCAGATGTATTTACTGCTGAATTCTACCAGACATTCACTGAAGAACTAAGAGCAATATTTCTCAAACTTTTCTGTAAAATAGAGAAGGAAGGTACACTGGAATAAACCTAACCAAGGAAGTGAAGGATCTCTATAATGAAAACTTTAAACCACTCAAGAGAGAAAGTGCAGAAGACACTAGGAAATGAAAGATATCCCATGTTCTTGGATTAGAAGATTCAATATTGTGAAAATGTCAATCTTACCAAAAGTAATATACCCATTTAATGCAATCCTCATCAAAATGGCAATAGCATTCTTCACTGAAATAGAAAAACAATCCTAAAATTCATCTGGACTCACAAAAAAAATTTGAATAGCCAGAACAATTCCAGGCAACAAAAATAAGGCTCGTGGTAACACTATACCTGTTTTTTAAGATATATTACAGAGCTGTAGTAACAAAAATAGCATGGTACTGGCATAAAAACAGACACGGAGATCAATGAAACAGTATAGATGACCCTGATGCAAACCCAGACAATTAGTCATTTGATTCTTGACAAAAAGGACAAAAATATTCACTGGAAAAAGACAGCCTCTTTAACAAATGGTGCTGAAAAAACTGAGTATCTATACTACAAGGATGAAAATAGATGCTTATCTCTCTCCAAGTCCAAATGTATCAAAGACCTTCATATTGGACCTGAAACTCTGAAACTGCTAGAGGAAAAAGTAGGGAAACACTTCAATATATTGGCCTAGGTAAGGACTTTCTGCACACAAACCGTTACTCAGGAAGTAAAAATCACGAATCAACAATTGGGACCTCATGAAACTAAAAAGGTTTTGTACAGCACAGAAGACACTGTGAACAGAGCAAAGAGGCAACCTACCCAATGGGTGAAAATCTGACAGAGGATTAATAACCAGGATTTACAAAGAACTCAAAAAACTATTAAGAAGAAAGCCGGGCGTGGTGGTGCACGCCTTTAATCCCAGCATTCGGGAGGCAGAGGTAGGAGGATTGCCAGGTTCAAGGCCACCCTGAGACTACAGAGTGAATTCCAGGTCAGCCTGGGCTAGAGTGAGACCCTACCTCAAAAAACAAAAACAAAACTAATAAGAAATCAAAGAGAAAAAAAAAAAAAGAAATTAAAGAACCCAATCAAAAAAATGGGCTATGGTAATGAACAAAAAGTTCTCAAAAGAAGAAATACAGATGGCCTATAAACATTTAAAAATAATGTTCTACCTCCTTAGCAGTCAGGGAAATGCAAATTAAAGCTGCTCTGAGATTGCTGTCAGATTCCTGCCACTCTTATCAGAATGGCTATCATCAAGAAAACAAATGATGTTCAGGAGTGGTGGTGCACATTCCAGAGGCAGAGGTAGGAGGATTGCCCTGAGTTCAAGACCACCCTGAGACTACAATGTGAATTCCAGGTCAGCAGCCTGGGCTAGAGTGAGATCCTACCTTGAAAAACAAAACAAAACAAAACAAAAGAAGACAATAAATGCTGGGGAGAATGCAAAAAAGTAACCCTTCTACACTGTTGGTGGAAATGTAAACTGGTACAGCCATTGTGGAAAGCAGCGTGGAGGTTCCTGAGACAGCTGAAAATAGACTTACCATATGACCCAGCTCCACCACTCCTTGGCATATATCCTAACCACTCTAGTCACTATCCTAGAGGTACTTGCCCTTCCATGTTTACTGCGGCTCTATTTACAATAGCTAGGAAATGGTATCAACCTAGATGTCCCTCAATTGATGAATAGATAATGAAGATGCAGTTTATATTTATACAGTGGAGTACTATTCAGCTGTAAAGAAAAATAAAATTATGAAATTTGCAGGGAAATGGATGTATCTAGAAAGGATCATACTAAGTGAGGTAACTCAGGACCAGAAAGCCAAACGCCACAGCCAGTAACCATAGACTGTTACTAGAAAAACTTCAGTGCCAGGGATGGGATGCCTTCCAGTGAGTTGTTGGCCAGGGAGGTTCTTGAGGCCCCTAAAACATTACAGGCCATTGCCAAGGCTCTTGGTTGCTCACCAGAATGAGACGGTAAGCTCCTATTGCAGAAGACCACATATGCTTGGGCTGCAGGTCACTGAGAAATCAAGGAGAAGCTGAGCTGGAAACCTCCCTGTTAATCAGCTGATAAATGGAAAAAGCTATGGCTGCATGCAGCCCTATGGGAGAGAGAAGTCAGCAACGGTGGTGGACAGCAGTGGACCTTGCAAGCCTCAAGACTGGTCAGCCAGGCCAAAAGTGCCAACTGTGCAACAGTGGCATGTCTACTGTGGGGGAAGCCAACTGCTCTCTAATTAGACTGGAGGCTTGCTCCACAGGAGGGAATACCTGCCTGGTACTGAAGACCTAGTAAAACCCTATGGTGGGGGAGGTCGTGAGCCCTAGGGGAGTAACACCTGCTATTGTTTGGCTAAATGCATATATTATGCCAACCAAACTGCCTTATAAGCACTTTTTTTTTTTTTTGAGTAGGGTCTTGCTGTGTATGTAGCCCAGGCTGACCGGGAATTCATTATGTAGTCTCAGGGTGGACTTGAACTCACAGTAATCCTACCTCTGCCTTACAAGTGCTGGAATTAAAAGTGTGCACCACCATGTCCATCTTATACAAGCACTTTTTGCTTTTTTAATGAGCATACTGAACCAATAATGCTACCCTTACTTCTGACTTAAGAAGTTTCTTTTTCAGATAGTGGTAACCACTGGGCTAATACAAAAGACACCATAGTGCTGAGAAGAAATGACAGTGGAGTGAGTGTTCAGCACTAGGACATCTCTATCACACTTCAGGGTCTATTGTGGAAGAGGTGGTGGAAAGATTGTAAGAGCCAAAGGAAGGGTAGGACTGCTTACAAGCTCAAGGCAAACTTCCAGACACAAAATGTCTTGATATTCATGACTTCACAGTGCATGATAATACCTACGCATAATGGGAGGAAAAGATGATGACACCGAATCAAAACAGAGACTAATGGAAAGGGAGTAGAAATATGGGGGAGGGGTGGGAATAACGGTTTATGGTCTATAATTATGGAAGTTATCAATAAAAATATCAATAAATAATATCAATAAAAATAAAGTTAAAAAAACATTATCATGTTTAGGGATAGAGAAGTGGCTCAGCTGTTAAGATGCTTGCCTGCAAAGCCTAATGATGACCAAGACTGGATTCCCCAGTACCCATGTAAAGCTAGATGCACAAAGTGTACAAAGTAGTACATGCATCTGGAGTTCCATCTGCAGTGGCTGGAGGCCCTGGTGTGCTCATTCTCATTCTCTCTCTCTCTCTGCTTGAAAATAAATATTTTTTAAAAAGGTATTCAAATTGAAAAAGAAATTGCAGGTGACTGAATTATCTATGTAGAAAATCAAATGAGAACCTTTAAACAGAAGCTGGGTATCATGGCACACACCTTTAATCCCAGCCCTTGGGAGGCAGAGGAAGGAGGATTTCTGAGAGCTCAAAACCACCATGAGATTACATAGTGAATTCCAGTCTCGCCTAGGCTAGAAAGAGTGTGAGACCCTACATAGGAAAAAACAAAATCTTTCAACAGTTTGGCAAGGTTTCAGAATATAAAAATATGTAAAAGTAACTGCATATTTATACATTAGTAATGAACAACAGGAAGGTGAAAACAAATGCATTCAGAGTAACATTCAAAGGATGACAAGCTTTGGAATAAATTTAATAAAGAATGTGCAACATCATAATAAAGAATTTTACAGCAAAACTATAGTTTATAAGATGTAGATAAATAGAAGACAACATTTCAGAGACAGAAACACTTATTGTCATGATGGCAACTCTCCCTGGGCATTCAATGCACATAATGCATGGAGTTTGATCGCAGTTTCTAGAGGCCCTGGTGCACTCATATTCTTTCTCTCTCCCCCCCCCTTCCTTCCTCCCTCTCTTTCTCTGTATCTCTCTGCTTTCAAATAAATAAATATTTAAAAAAGATGTTGAACCTTGATTCAATTATGAATTATATAAATGTAAAGTGAGAGAGCTATCCTAAAAAAGAACTGGAAAAGCCCCCTCCCCAGTTATAAAAAGAAATAAAAAGGCTAAGGGTATTTTCTTAATTAAAGACATATGAAACACTAATTGAAACCTTGACTGGATTCTGGATCAGGAGAAAAACCAAGATATAAACTGGGCATGGTGGCATACACCTTTAATCCTAACACTTGGAAGGCAGAAGTAGGAGGATCACAGTGAGCTCAAGGCCACCCTGAGTCTATATAGTGAATTCCAGGTCAGCCTGGGCTACAGCAAGACCCTACTTAAAAAAAAGAAAAGAAAAACCAAGATATAAAAGGCATTTAATGAAACTGAGGAAAATCAGAATATAGAATGACTATTAACCATATCACTGATAAATTTTATAAGTGTCCTAAATATATTATGCACAGTATTATTTTTTGGGGGAATCCATAAAAAAGTACTTTGGGATGAATACAATGTTTCAATTATGATTCCCAATGCTAGCAAATAGGACAAATAGTAACACTTGGCAAATCTGGGGAAGAGTAGAAATATTCTCCTGCCATTCCATTATCCTTTCTGTAGATTTCAAGTTTTCCAAGATAAACAGCTGAAAAAAAAAAAAAAAGCAGTCTTCCCTGGGCTGAGATAGAGAGGGGAGAGAGAGAGAGAGATAGAGGTGCCAGAGCCTCCAGCCTGCAAATGAACTCCAGATGTATGCACCATTTTGCACCTGGCTTTATGTGGGTATTGGGGAATGGAACTCGCTTCATTAGGCTTTGAAGGCAAGTGCTTTAACCACTGAGCCCTCTCTCCAGTCCTGCCTAGCTTTTAAGTTCACTCAGTACAACCTCAAAATGTACCAAGTTCAGGTGACACTGTGGTAAATGCAGGCCTGTGTGAAACCAGGAGAGAGAAGTGTTGGGAGGTACACTGAAGATGTGATAAGTTCTATGAGTACCTCTGGGCAAAGGTGCCTTTGTGCAGCAAAGAGTTGGCACTAGAACATGACTTATGACAGCTTGTGTTGTGGTCAGCTTTCTAGTTGCTGTGCAGAAAAAACAAAAGCGACTTGTGGAGGAATGGGTTTATTTTAGCTTACAGACTCAAGGGGAGACTCCATCCTGACAGGGAAAACGATGGCATGAGCAGAGAGGGGTGGACATCACCTCTGCCACAGCACTGGAAATAGTGGCAGGAAGGTGTGCCAAATACTGGCAAGGGGGAGCTGGTTTATAACCTCATAAGCCCGCCCCCAACAACACAGCTCCATCAAAGTTGTAAAATCCAACTGCCATCAGCTGAGGATCGATCACTGAGAACACACATTCATTTGTTTGTGGGGGACACCTAGATCAAATCATGACAGCTTGCAAGATTACAAGAGCACCATCTAAGTCTTTTTCCTCAATCCTGAAAATATGTTCCAGAGTAAGAGGAGAAAATGAAGGTTGGAGAGATGGCTTAGTGGTTAAGGAGTTTGCCTGCAAAGTAGAAGGACCCAAGTTCAATTCCCCAGTGCCTACATAAAGCCAGATGCACAAGGTGGCACGTGTCTGGAGTTCATTTACAGTGGCTGGAGGCCCTGGTGTGCCCATTTTCTCTCTGCCTCTTTCTCTCTCAAATAAACTTTTTAAAAAAAAAAGAGGAAAAAAATGAAAATGAAAATAACGAAAGCTCCCATCCTGTTTTCCATCACAGGCTTTGAGGATGGAGAGAGGGGCATCTTGAATTTGCAGGGCTCTCAGAAATGGAGTGCTAAAGTTTGTATGATAACCTCTTCAGTCTCCCTGTGAACAAATCTCTTGCCATATGTACTAGGAATTTTCTTATTAGGTTAACTGAGGTGGGAGGACTCACCCTAACTGTGGACAGCACCCTTCTATGCCCTGGAGGGCTCCCCAGGACTGTACAGAAAGGAGAAAATTGTTCAAGGAACAGCAGCACCACTGTTTCTTGACTATGGGTAGGATGTGAAGAGCTCTGCCTCATGCTCCTGCGGCCACAGCTTCCCTGTGACCTTGAACTTAAATTGAACTTAAGTTGCTTTTGCCAGGGTATTTGGTCACAGCAACATGAAAACTAATACAGAAAACTGTTACCAAAAAGTGGGGCTATTACTCTGATAAACCTGATTATATGGTTTATAGGTGTTTGGAACTGGTTTGCAGGAGGAATTTGCAAGTTTATAACTTTGGGAGAGAAAAGCCCTTCAATACTGTAAGTGGAACTTAATGGGCCATTCTGATAGGCGCTTGGAAGACAAGAATGCTGAAAGCAACACAAAGATTGGAGACAGAGCTCATGAGGTGTCGAGGGGAATAAGGACTCTATCAGGAAGCAGACTAGAGCCAGTTCATGTGATATGCATTCAACAAAACTGGCTGTATTCTGCAATGCCTGTGTCCTGAGAACTTGAATGACACAGAACTCAAAAGTAATTGACTAATTTTGCTCGGCTGGTGCTGAGAAAGCAGCCGTACCTCTTAAAAACTGTCCTGAGAGCAAAACTACCCATTATAGGCTCCATTTTGTGAAAATCTAAAATCACTTAAAGGGAGAAAGATTAAACTCCAAGGGCTCCCTGCTCAGACACAACTGCCTAGGAAACGTTTTCCCGAGGCCAGCCTGGAAGGCATACAGGGTCTTCCACAGCTGTGGTGAAAGGGAATGGAACCAATCTTCATCCCAAATTGGAAACAGAACTTGGTAGCATTGTCCACATGCCAATACCTTATAGAGAGGAAAAGTAAAGGATTGAGGAGATCCTGGAGTATTGCACCATGATGTCAGAACACTGCTCATTGCAAGTTCAAGGCCAGCCTGTGGCTATAGACTGGGTTCTAAATCAGCCTGGACTAGAGTGAGACTTTGCCTTAAAAAAAAAGGAAAGAAAAAGATTTTAAAAAGTACCAAAAGGAAAATGATGACAAATTTATTGAAAATATACTTGCAACATATATAACTTACAAAAAAGATTAAAAACAGAGAATGAGGCCAGCAGCTGTTTTTGAAGGGGGCTGGGGTTACAGATAAGAACAGACAATTTGTAATGAAATGGCTTACACAAAAATGTTTGAAAGAGGAATTTAAATGCTAGCTACACTAACATATTCACCATGAATCCTGATTATGGCATTAGTTTCATGGATGTACTATGTGCCAAAGCTCATCAAAGAGGATTGTTTATTTGGGAGTATGACCCAGGGCCTGAGGCAGGCTGAGAACACATGCACCATTCACTGAGTCACACCTCTTGCCCTCACCAAACACTTCAAAGAAATGTTCTTTATTGTGCATCAAGTGGTAACAAAACCACTGAAATATCATTTCTTTGCTTCCCACTGCTTATCTCAGGATTTGATGACAGTTTGTTAAGTCAATGAGAGAGAAGAGCACCCTTGTACTCTGTGGTCAAATGTAGAATCCTCAGTGAGGGAGGTGCTGGTAATATCCACAAAAATTAAATCATAGTTACTACCAAATCAATTGTGTAATCACACAGAAAAATCAAAGTAAATTGAAACGCACTATGGTCTTTCATCTCAGTCTAAAAAAAAAAACTGAGGGAAATGGCATTTAAAATCTGATGTTTAAAGTGGTACAGGTGTAGCAAATTTGAAATTATTCAGCATGTATTGTCCCAGTGGGCAAATACGGAAATACTGATGCTGTTGGGAGCTATGATTTCTCACCAGGAAAGATGGGAAATAGGAATGAGGAACTAAAGTAAGCAAGAAATTTGGAAAGAGGAAAACTTTTAGGCGTGGGGGGGGGTGAAGAAAAGACAATGAGGGTGAATAAAATCAAAACACATATACACACATGAGTTGTCAAAAAATTATTAAAAAGTAGCAGGGGAACTGGAGAGATGGCTCAGTGGGTAGAGTGATTGCTGTGGACTGGAGAGCTGGCTCAGCAGTTAAGACGCTTACTTACAAAGCCTAACAACCCAAGTTTGATTCCCTAGAACCCACGTAAAGCCAGATGCACAGAGTGTTAAGCATGAGGACTTGAGTCTGATTCGCAGCACCCATATTTTTTTAAAAAAAGAAAAAATAGGATGATAGTGGCAGAATTTGTGACTCAAACATATTTACCTGTCCACTGGAAGCAATGACATTGGCATTAACAATGAATATAACTAGTGGTTCCTAAGTACTATATTCCGGGTACTCTATCAGGTTTCTCAAAGAAACGGCTAATGTCAGGACTAAGTACAAATCTCTGGGACCAAACGTAAGAGTGCATTCAAAAATGTTAGGGACAGGTTAAGTGGTACAGGTCTGAAAAGGTTTCTACAAAGCAAACCTGGGACAGCCTTTAAAATCAACACTTGGGCTAGTGGTGTAATAGTCCCCAGCTGGTAGCCTTGCTGGAGAAGGCATGTCACTGGGGGTGGGCCTTCAGAGCCAGCTCACTCTAGCTTCTCTCTCTGCTGCTGGCATATGAAGATGTGAGCTGGTTGCCTGCTCCGCCATGCTTTTCTCCACCATGATGAAACTGCCCCTTGAAACTGTAAGACTGAAATAAGCCCTTTCTGCCCATCCTGTCAAAGCAATGAGAAGGCAACTGCTACATTTGGGTTTGATCTTCAACACCACACAAAACAAATGACAAATCCTAATGCTAGATGACAGAGGCAGAGGAGCTAGCAACAGGAACTAAATACACGAGAGGTTAGAAGGCAGCAGGAGTGCTGTCCCTAAGGCTTTATGAAGTCAGCAACAGGAGACCCGTGGAGGTCATCCGTGCCTGACCAAAGCTGTTTCAGCAGAGGAAGTATTAGCACTGTTAGCTCAGGCACGTCTTCGCATGGGATCTAGACAGTGTACCTCTCGCAAAACTGACCCAAGACACTTAGTGCCACCTGCTGGAAAGCCATTGTCAAACAGATGTGAGATGTGACCTTGTGGTCTTCAAGGCTGTACTCTGGTACTGTGTGTGATCTGCATATCATATCCAGCCCCTTTGTGTCACCAAGTCTGATTGAGTGTAGAAGAGAAAGAGAAAGAGAAAGAGAGAGAAGGTGCTATCAGTGGAACAAAGAGATGAGGGAACAGCCAAAAGCAGATAAACATGGATGGGTTTATTTCTGTTCATATGAGACATCATAGCATATTTTTATGCTGATGAAAATATCCCAGTAGAGAGGAAAAACTGATGAGATAGAAGAGATAGTAGAATTGTTGAACTGTTATCTGAGTGGAAAGGTTGGCTTGAAGCACTATGGCTGGTTCACTAAAGTAATAGCAGGAAAAGCAAAGGGCAGATGCCCAAAGGGAGGCACAGCATTATCCGACAGTGTACAGAAAATCTCCTTGGTTGCTTATTTTCTCAATGGAATGCGAAGCTGGTAGTAAAAAATGAGAAATGAGGAGGCTGATGAGGTTGGAAAGAGGGGCACAGCACAATGGCAGAATGTGCTAAAAAAAAAAAAAAAAAGGCCTGATGGAAACCAGGCTGTGTTGTGGCCAAAACTTACACTGCTCAACAATGTTGTGTTCCACATTTACCGTCTATGGGTGTGTGGTGTGGTGAGGTGTAGTACAGCACTCAAGATTTGGATCTGATCTCAACAGGGGAAGGCCAGGAAATTTGAGAGCACACCAAAAGAAATAATTTTAAGTAAATATATGTAATGGAGTGAGGCCAAATAAGGCCAAACAAAAATTTACAAACAGGGGCTGGGAACATAGCTGAGTCAGTCAAGTGCTTGTGAGGACCTGAGTTTGGAATCTTAGCACCCATATAACTGCCAGGTGGGCATGGCAACCCCCTGTAATCCCAGAGGTCGGAGGTGAAGGTAAGGGATCAGGGCAAGCTGACTAGCTAGACTAGCCAATTAGGCAAACTCTGGGGGAAAGTGAGATACCCTGTCACAATAAATAAAATGAAGTGATAGAGAACATTCCCACATGCACACATCCACAAATACGTTGTCTGCACACATATAAACATGCATGTACACCACACACATACACACAAAAAACAAACCCCAAACCAAAAGACTACAAAAATCTTTCAGTTAAAAACTTGAAACTCCCTACACCTCTTTAGTAAATCCATCTCTAGGATGATAGTCATTGCTTTCCCAATCTAAATACTTTGTTTATTGAGGCAAGGTCTTATGTAGCCTAGGTTGGTCTCCAAATCATTATGTAGCCAAGATCCCCTCCATCTCCACATCCTGACTGCTGGGGCTACAGATGTGCACCACCATACTAGGCTGCTACTTAAATATTTCTAATTATTAGCTGCTCCAACAGAATCATGAAACTCAAGAGTATCTAAATCTTCCCATGTAAGGTTTTGCTGAGTATCCCTAGAAAGAATTAATGCATCTTGGGCTGGAGAGATTACAGGCCCTTGCCTGCAAAGCCTAATGATCTGGGTTCAATTCCCCAGTACCCACATGCATCTGGAGTTGATTTGCAGCAGCTGGAGACCCTGCACACCCATTCTGTCTCTCTGCTTGCAAATAAATAATAAAAAAAGAATTAATGCAATTTGCTAAACTTAGGTCTTCAAACTCCTAAAGCGTTGATAATTAATTCCGGACGCTAATAGGCTTAACTACAAACATACCTTTGTTAAAAGAAAGTTGTCTATGAAATGGCATTTCCTGATAATATAAAAATTTTGGGATTTGTGGGGGGGGGCCTCATGCAGCTCAGGCTGACCTCAAACTCACTATGGTAGCTAAGGATACCTTGAACCTCTGATCCTTTTGCCTCCACCTCCCCCGTGCTAAGACTACAAGTGTATGCCACCATGCCTTGTTCGAGCAGCAAAGCTTCAGGCATGCTAGACAAGCACCTTCCAGCTGAGCCACATGCCCAGCCCCCATTCTCAGATGTTCTGCATAATTTCTCTGAATGCTACTCTACTAGTTCCAGAAGGCAGACAGCTCAAGGTAGCACTCCCTATTATCATCTCTGATTGTATTAGTGTTTGGCATGTCTGTGCAAGAGTTCTATTAAACAATAACCAGCTTTCTTATAAATCCTAGCCATACTGATACATCTAAATTTTTCTTTATTAAAATTAGTTAAAACCACAACTTTTTAAAACAGCAAAAATATCAAGAACTTTGTTCTTTGAACTTATTTTAAAGAGGAGGAGGAGATAGTCTATTACACCATCAGGGAATCTTCAGACATAATCCTTGGAGAATGCTGTTCTCCGTGTCAGGTATTTCTTTTTTTTCCGCCAATATAAACACAATGCTGGCCAGCTGTCAGGAACACACTGTGAAACACTACCACCTACAACTGAGGCCATAGTTGCTTCTTAGGAACCTTACATAATTAACACTGAAAAAAAAACTTGTGAGAATAATTTCCTCAGGAAAGAACAGAAATGCTTGCTTGAAACTATCAATGGAAAGGCCACAGAATTTTTTTTTTTTTTCACCAACACTGCTTAGGAAAAGCTAATATGTATTTACTGCTCCATTAGCCCAAATGGCTCAAAGAAGCTAAAATGTATTACTAGTAGGAAATGGACAAGAAATGATAAAACAATCAAATATAAATTAAATTAACTACATGGTACTATTTTCAAGCCCAATATTCATTCAATGCCTAACATGTACAAAACAATGGCCCCACAATCCGATGAATTATAATTTAGAAGTGAAGTGTTTGAGCTAAATTAAAACACCAGTGTTCATACTTTTTTACTATTTCCATCATCAGAGTACACTGGACTAATATGGAACAACCAATTCCCAGCCCTCCCCATTTACATATTTAAGTACAAACAGCTTAGAGGCACCCAAGCTGAAGGAACAGTAGTCATCTTTTGCGGGGGAGCCAGTAACCTCCACAGTATTCTTCCTGAAACTCGAAGACTTTGGACTCCCCACTCTCAAGCTTCCTCATCTACCATTTTGGCAAAATGGGAAGTTGAAACTGGCATCAGAGCACACGAGAATGACCTAGTGAGATTAGCAAACCAAAATCGTTCCCACATCCATTTATAAAAACCTAGGAAACAAACAACTGGGAATGTGGCTTAGTGGTGGAGCACTTGCAAGGATCTGGGTCTGATCCCCCTGGCTCTGGGGTGGAGGATATAACTGTATTACCCTATGAAACATTCTGTCTCTTTGTCCTCTTAGGACACTAAGGAGATACTTTTGTTTTTATATTATGGCATATTTACACAGTACCTTCATATCCTGGACAATTTTAATAGTAAAGAGTTCCACCCAAAAGTTATAATTTCTGGTGGCCTGGCACTCCCTATAGCCATGGATGACCTTTACCTTCAGATCCTCCAGCTTCTCTCACCCAAATCCTGGGGTTACAGGCATGAGCCACCACACCCAGGCAGAAATGTTTTTAACTGTAAAAGGAATTCTCTTTAGAGCCCAGATGCAGAGAATCATTAGCATTGCTGACTCTCTAAAATATCCTGTCTATTGCCAAGTAAATTAGCAAATGACCATGGAGATCAGTGCTAGATTCCCTTGGATCAAAAGGGCAGTGATCCAGGAGGGTGCTTCATTTTGTTTGCTTCTCCCCAACACCCCCCTAGACAGTTTAGCCTCACAGTGATCCTCCTACCACAGCATCCCCAGTGTTGGGATTAAACCATGCCCAGTTTAAAGATTTCATTTCATCTCTCTCTTTCTTTTTGGGGGAGGAGGGGATTTCGAGGTAGGGTTTTGCTCTAGCCCAGGATGGCATTGAACTCACAGGGATCCTCCTACCTCTGCCTCCAGAGTGCTGGGATTACAGGTATGCGCCATCATGCCTGGCCTGAACTTAAAAAAATTTTTTTGGTTTCATTTTGCAGTGCTGAGGATATTAACCCAGGACCTCACACATGCTGGGCAAGTGCTCTACCACTGAATTACATCCTCAGACTTGTTTTATTTTTTGAGGTATGGGTCTCACTGTGACAGTTTTAGGCAAGCTCCATAGACCCCTCCCCTTGAGTGGCAAGTGTCTAGCTAGAGCTCATACCTAGGCACCAAAACTGACTGGTCAGGTATAGACCAACCAGCTGTCTCTCTCCTCGCCTGGGGCAGGAAATACTCACTGAACAGATAATTCTGTCTTTCTTTCCTCATATGGCCTAGCAGAAGGATGTAGGTAAGGTCTCCCCACCCCCACACCATAACCTAATGGCTGTGGTGAGGGGCTGGCTTTCTCTTTTACATGAACCTTTCCTCCTCATGATCTTTTCTCTTTCCTGCTTGTTTAAAGAGAAGCAACATGTATAGCCATCTTAAAAACATCAGTAGGAACAAGGAATATTCCCAATATAGGCTGAATATCCCTTACCCAAAATACCTGAAACAAGAAATATTACAGATTCCAGTTTGAATTTTAATGTACCTGCTTATATGTAAAGTATTTGTGAAATGAGACCCCAAGTCTAAACATGAAATTCAGACTCCAGAGTGCTAATCATTACACTATGGAACCTTAAACATGAAATTCATTTGTGGCTCTTATACATGTAGCTTAAAGGTATGCAATATTTTTAGTTTAGTTGTCTTTTAACTGCACTCAATAACACAAGAGGGTCAGGTGTGGAATTTTTTTTATCATGCAAACTATCAAAAAGATTTAGATTTGGAAGTATTTCAGATTTGGGATGCTCAATTTATATCGATATAAAAATCCTAAAGCCTATGTAACAAGGTAATGATTTGCCACGATCCGGCCTTGGCCCTTTCCTGCTTCTCTCCCTCCTAACCCATTTTATCTCATCAGGAATTTACAAAGAATTCTTTCATGATATGTATTTCAAAGAAACAAAAATCATGGTATGATTTTCACTTAAATGTAACACTATTTCTAAGTATAGAAATGGTCACTTTCAATAAAAATTGAAGATCTTATTCTTTAGTTACAATCCTTCCATACTTCTGAAATTCAGATTCTGTGAACTTACGCATAAGGCACTCAACTCTATCAGTGCCTGATATTAGATTTCAAATTCAATGGGGTGAAGCTGAGATTTTCTAAAGATCAGAAGTCTTGTTACTTATTGTGCTTTTTTAGTTTCTATTAAAGAAACGGTAGCATCTTTAATCATATTTGGTACCCATTAAATCTCTTGTAATTTAGAGATTCTGTGTTAAAAACGTTATGATCCAAATATATTTAAGAGAAAAATCACCATGGATGGTACCTAGCAATTATAATCTGATGAGGACCATACATTAGTACCTTATTTAATTATTCTAAATAACTGGGTTAAAGGTCAAAAGTTAAGCTATTTAAGATATGGAGCTGCTCATATTTAGGGTATGCTAAATAATACTTAGAACATCCATCCATCCTGTATCTGTGATAAATTCAGACTATATATATGATAAACTCAGAATGAAACCTGCCTCCAACTTACATCTTTCATGCTGAACTATTATTTGTTGTGGCTGGAAAGATGGCTCAGAGTTTAAGGTGTTTGTTTGCAAAGTTTACTGACCCAGGTTCCATCCTCTTCACCCATGTACAGCCAGATGCAAACTGCATCCAAACATACACCCAAATAAATGAATACAGTATTATCTTTGCTCTATTTATGCCTGTTCAACAAGCTGCATTATACTTGCAACCATAGTCTAATATTAAAGCCCTCTGAAGTCTTTATCATTGCCTAGCAGGAAAAAACCAACCTCTGAGGTAAACAGGCTGGGTTAAATTGATTAGATTACCTTTAATGAAGCCTTATTATCTTGAAGCATTATGAATTCTCAAAAACTACCCTTAAATTGCTACTTATATAGTTTACACATTCAGAAAATTTTATAAAATTTGAAAAAGCTAAAAAAGAGAGGATATACTTCCTTTTAATCATGTCTCATCCCATCAGAAATGTACTTTTCCAGCTAATTTACCTCTATGAATTTAAACCAAATAGCTTGAATAATTATACTCTATAGTCCAAAGGAACCAGAAATAGTAACATATATCCATCTAGAAATGATATGGCTTGGCTTAAGAATTTTATTTTAAAGGTTGTACAAGGGCAGATTATGATGTGTGGCAAACCTGGGAGATCGGTCAGGGCTGTGCAATGAAAAACAAAAGGGAGCAATGAGAAAAGACAAAAGTGGAACCATTCAAAGTAACCACCCAGGTTTATCTCTCTACATGAATCATACTACGATTGTAATTTCTAGACATATGGCAACAAAATATTTGTGTTTATAAAGTATATTAAATATTTATTAATTAAAACCTCAGGCACTTAAGTATAATTAGGGAATGGGTCACTTTGGGCATTAAAATAATATACAGTAATAATATTATCATATCAGAAAAGGCTGATACATCATGTCTGAAATCTGTCCTTTTGGGTATGCATTTGATATGTCTAATTCTTTAAACTTCCATCTATTTTGGAGGCATGTGGTAGGATGACACTTGGCAGTTGGCTAAAAACACAAACTTTCTCCAGAGTGATAGTCCAGGAGGTGTATTACAATTCTTAAATCATGAAAACCTTTCCCAGAGTCCCAATGGTACACTCGTTCAAGCTAGCCACGCTGCCACTGTTACTGAGGACTTAAAATTCCCTAAGGCCCTCTTTCCCGACACACAGAGATCAATCACAAATAGTGCTTGATAGCTAGACTTGGTATAAAATAAATTCTCCAAACTACTCCCAATATGATCAATTCTTCATAAGCACCAGAAAACATATACCATCAACATGGATGACAGTCCCAAGGCCTAAGAGGCTTAACAACTCATATCTCAGTCATAGCTGCATGGCCCGAAAAATGACCATCATGATGGACTCCTGCATTCTTCACATTGTGCTCATGCACAAAGTCAGTGTAGTTTCTATGTGCAGTCTGGGGTGGGGGCAAGGCTCTTGGGTTCCACTGGTTTCCACCACGTTGACAGCAGTCACTGGTAGCGGAGGGCCTGGATGGTTGGGGAGTGGGGAGTAGAGTTAGTCACTAGAAATAGAGAACACAGGTGTGCAGAGGAGAAGGCAGTGTGACCAGCATGCACCACTGCTCAGTAGTTGTCATCGTCTATCCCATGCACTGATAATATTCTAGAACAGCAAGGCTAAATCAAAGAGAAGACACCAATCTAGAAATGCAGGTCAGAGTTAGTTAAGAGAATTAATGAAGAAATGTCTCAGAGCAAACACTTTATCTGTCCCTGATGCTGGTAGGAATATCAAAGATATAAATGTTATTTGAGGTTTTATGAGAAGGAAAACAATTTTGGAGATCAAAATGCAATTCAACGGGTACAGATAATGTGATGAGCTCATAAGCCCTCACAAGGCAACTTTAAGAAGCATATTAGCTGTATTTTTGAATCACGCACTAGAAGTAGAAGAGAAAACATGCACACATGCAATTCTCAGTCAGAAGTGATGAGTCCTCCAGTAGAAAGAAAACATCGCCAGTGTCCAGCAAACCAAACTTTTAGCAAAAATGGGCAGCACTTATTTCACATAACTAAGAAGAAAAAAAAATCACCCCAAATATAAGATGTCTAATTTATTTTTAGTTTTAGTTTTAGTTTTTCGAGGCAAGGTCTTGCTCTAGCCCAGGCTGACCTGAAATCCTGAAATTCACTCAGTAGTCTCAGGCTGGCCTTGAACTCACGGTGATCCTCCTACCTCTGCCTCCCAAGTGCTGGGATTAAAGGCGTGTGCCAACATGCCCAGCTTAAAATATTTTTAAACACAGTGCTATTTTTCTAACTCAATCATAACATCAATTTTTAACCTTTTTTCTTAGGGAAACTGAAAAGGACTTTTTGGAACAAATATGGAAGACTTCTTTATAGAAAATAATTTCTTTCCTTCAACTGAAGCATACCTTATCAGATTTAACCAACAAAACTCATGAACTTCAATTTATAATCTCTAAAAATCCAAAAAATTATATTAGGTTTAAGTTTTTGTTTACAAATGCAAAATTCCACCCCACCCCGCCCCCGTATGTGTGTCTGTGTGTGACAGTGTCTCAATATGTAACCCAGGCTAGCCTGGAACTCATGATCCACCTGCTTCTGCCTCCCCAGTGTTGGGATTTCAGGAATATTCTGCTTCATTGAGACAATGTCTCACTAGGTTGCACAGGTGGCCTCAAGTTCCTAGACTTAGTAGATCCTCCTGTTTCAGCCTCTCTCAAGTACATACCACAGACACCCAGCTTCTTGTTGTCTATAAAAGTTTATGTATTTAAAGTAATTTCAACTGTTTCTCAAAAGGTATTACTGAATCAGTTTTGTTACTGACATCAAAATCATCCACCTAATTAATGGTTTCATTTAAAAGATGCCAGCAATAAAGAGCTGAAGACTTGAATGGGGTATAGGTAGGTTTAAATTAAACTGATAAAAACTATCTGCCAGAAATAAGACAGCTCATTATTCTGCTTTATTCAACCTAGGGCTCATTTCCAAATTTTATTAACTTTCTAAAGGAGGACTTTCAAATTCTTTAAAATCTAAGCATGCAGAAACAAAGAACCAAAGTCAGAATGCATTTTACATCAAGGCAGCAGAATTGGTTAGACGCAGCTGCCAGCTGTGGGTTAGTTCCAGGCCCTGCTGGCACGCTTGGAGGCTCACCAGGAAGGGGTCACTATACTCTGCTTTGACAAAGGAGGTCTCAACACAACCACGTAAAGGATGGAGGACACACAGCTCCACGTTTTTAATTTCCTTTGAAACTCAATCAAATTCAATATTCTTTCTAAGGTTGCATCCAAGGAACTAAGTAGTGTGTAACAAATCAAATTGAACAGATTTAAATATGTACTTCTATGTTCTAGCCATATTCTCATTCTTTAATAAATAACTGGCATATATTAAAAGGAAGTTCTTTTACAGCTGAAGGCTCATTATTTTTCTGTGCCAACAGGACTTGGAGGTAACATTAAGGAGATAAGTATACAGCTGCTTACTGATCTGGGATTGCAGTAAGAAATTAAAGTTTTTAATGGCCTAAAGATTATAATTTGACATTTAGAGAATTCATTTGCTAAACTTTAAGTGTGTGTCCACATATAAACACACAGAAAGTACCTTATTACATTACCAAGCAAAGAGGAGTTTCACAAAAGGGCAAAATGGAGGAGCAAAACCCCTCAAATCTTAATTGAAAGTTATCTGGAACTGGAATAAAAATATTCCCAACCATCCCAAGCAAAGCACCTTGTAGTTAGTTAAGCCAACAGTAATAGTGAAAAAAGACCAGAACAAATCACCAAGCACTGCTGACCCACCACCGTGAAGAAGAACTGGCTGCACAGAAAGCTGACCACAACCTTGGAGTCACCACAGAAACTCATTAGTTTCAGGTATTAAACAAACTAAGAGCAAGAGAAAAAGAAAAATCCTATGAATCATCCAATTGCATTTAATAAATAGAGCTTGAACAGATAATAAATCCATGATCATTCCATCAAAGTAATTTCCAAGAACTCCTCCCCAAACCACATATATTTTATAAGGAAAAGGATGAACCCAACCAATTAAATCCAATTAGCCACAAAGTATCCATATTTGTGTATTTACCATTTATATAAATATCTTTACTCTCTTATTTCTTTATCCCTTCTCTCTCAAAACCAAGAGATATGCTTTATTAGACTTCCATCATGTTTCTCTTTTGGCCTCATATCCAGTCTTTTATGAAGAAAATGTATCCAAAATACTAACATCATATTGTATAGAATCAATATAACACATTTTCCTCATGGACCTGGAAGAGAGTTCTGCTGACCAGCAAGGAAGTCTCATTAACGGAGAGCCATACACCAGTCCCAAATCCTGCCAATCAAAACAAAGACAGCTGTCTCGTGTTCTCCGTTTAGACAACTGTACTCCCTTCTTCACCCACACAACTTATCTTCTCCATTCCTGACTGCCCAGTAGGCCCCTTTTCAGCTCACAAATATGAATAATTTGTTTTCAATCACATTTAAAGCACTCAAGATTATACCTTAAATTTAGAACACAAGCAAGCAGTATTTTCGTTTAAGACATTAACAAACCATTTTCGGTCAAGTTGGTCTGCTGCAGAACTCTCTGGAAAATTCTCTATCTCCACCAGAACAGGACCAGAGGAGGAGGAGGGATTTACAGGTACAGGCAATCTCACACCCCAAGCCTTTGGGGGAAAAAAATTACAAATTAAATTAATCTGTCTTGCTTATATCAAAGGTCAAATACTAATAAATAGAAAAACTAAATACCAACAAACAGAATACTACAATGGAATGCCATCTATATAGTGAACAAATGTGATATAAATAAATGTTTGAATTTCACATACTATAGATAGATAACATTAACTGAAAACAACATTTTATTCATTTTCCTGGATTTGTAGGAAAAGAATTTTTTTTCATTTATAGATCAACTCTTATATTTACATCATCTTAAAAAATAGAACAAGAGGGCTGGAGAGATGGCTCAGAGGTTAAGGCACTTGTCTCCAGTGCCTAAGGTCCCGGGTTCAATTCCCCAGTACCCACATATGCCAGACCCAGACCCACAAGGTGGTGGCCCTGGTGTTCTCTCTCTCTCTCTCTCTCTCTCTCTCTCTCTCTCTCTCTCTCTCTCTCTCTCTGCTTGAAAATGAATAAATAAAACATTTTAAAAAAATAGAACAAGAGAGAACTAAACACTACTGAACCTCTTAAAAGATAAGAATAAAATTCACAAAATGGGGGTAGCTGGAGAGATAGCTCTGTGTTTGCGTGTAAAACCTTATGACCCAGGCTAGATTCCCCAGTACCCACAAAAAGTCAGATGCACAAAAGGGGTGCATACATCTGAAGTAAGTTTGTAGTGGCCAGGGGCCCTGGTAAACCCATTTTCTCTTTCTCTCTCTTATTGTAAATAAAAGTATTTTTAAAAAAGAATACAATGCACAAAACATACAAGAGTACAGGCCTATAAAACTATAATTAATATTAGCAGTTTGCTAATCCTGAAAATCCTGAAGATTGTAAGAGCCATGGTAGGGGAGAACTGCCAGAGACATAATTAACAATTCATTATAACTAGCTAATATAGATTTGGTATTTTAGAAGCTTAATATTTTCTTACCTGTTGGGAGTCATTACTCTGGGTTGAAACATTATTGTGAACACTGTAATGAGGAAAATAATCTATTAAAATTATATACAATCCTAGGGCTTCATTCTGTAAGATAATTCATACACTAATGAAAGCAGCACTCTTAGTTTCAAATAAAAGTAAAAATTCTTTTGATGGCACCTAAACCTACAAATATCAGTTTACTCTTACAATTAAAAACTACTTTTCTATGGATGCCTACTTGATATTTCTATATGTGTTTTAATTATGCCTTAGATATTACTGTGAATCTTGATTATTCACTGAGCAAAGATGATCAAACAAAAAGAGCAGCAAAAATGATTCCTTCCATACAGACTTCTAGTCACTTCTTTGGTATATCCTACTTGAGATTTTTCAGAGGTACCAACAGCTGAGCAGCTTAGAATTCTAAAAACCTAAATATAAACTTAAAGTTAGAAACTTATGTGTGCACCATCTTGTCCAAGTGATTTATAAATAAAAAGTTGTCTCAAGTTTTAGTTTAGATTGCATTCTTCCCCTTCCTACCTGGTCTCTAATTGTTGTTGTTGTTTTTTAATTTAACTTATAACTACCAAAATTGAAACAATCTATAAAACAGAGAAAAAAGAACAAATGTTCAATAAAATAAAACTCAAAGATGAGGTATTACCACATGAAAATGAGGAAGAAAATGAGAAAGAATTTGTTAACTTCAGATATTCTAACATAAGGACAATATTGTCAAATAATAATGTAAAAGAAAACTTATAAAAAGAAAGTTATAAAAAGAAACCCCTTTAAAGTGAGAAAATAATCAGCAGATTTTTTTTTATTTTAAAGGCAACATCATAGTCCCGGAAATACGATAAGGAATTAAATACTCTCCAACCCTAACCAAGTAACTGACCTTTAGGAGTAAGTAAAGGAGGGCAGGGATGTAGCACACCTGTCTAGTATCTCCAAAGCTAGGTAGGCAGATATGAGCATGCACGTAAGTCTCTGTCAGGTCAGGCTGACACAGCCTTCTCTATAGTAATACTCATGAATATTATATATCCAGCCAGGATGGTATTCTAGTAAACAGAAACAAAACCTGAATACAGCACACAGAAGCCTTTCTTAGGAGGTGAGAACAAAACAAAAACTATCTGAAAATAAAAGCCAACCAATTAGAAAGAAAGCAAGGTGGATAAAATCCTGAGGATTCTAAGAGCCATGGTAGGGGAGAACTGCCAGAGACATTGCCCCCTCAATAATAACATACAAATGGGGGTAGAACCAGGTAGACTCCTAGGCTATCCATAATCCCCTGCCCTACTGATCAAGACTGCCCATGGAGGAGGATATCCAGCTGATTGGGGACAGGAAAGAGGGAAATCAGGGAACTGGGGACTCCAACACATTATTTGCTCATTCAATAAATAATAATAAAGAGCCGGGCATGGTGGCGCATGCCTTTAATCCCAACACTTGGGAGGCAGAGGTAGGAGGATTGCAGTGAGTTCAAGGCCACCCTGAGACTACATAGTGAATTCCAGGTCAGCCTGGACTAGAGCGAGACCCTACCTCAAAAAACCGAAAAAAAAAAAAAAAAAAAGAAATAAACCAGGTAATGAGGAGTTGTGATTTTGTCAACTTGACTGGATTTGGAATCACCAATGAGAGACACTTCTGGCCATATATTTGGGAGAATTTCCGGAGGAAAGATCCACCCCGAATGTGGGAGGCAGTCAGTCCCAAACTGAAAAAGTCAGGAAAGCAGATGAGTACTAGTATTCCTGACTACTGTAGCCAGCTTTCTAACTGCTGCACAATGAAGAACCCAACCAAAAGCTGCTTGTGGAAGAATGGGTTAATTTTGGCTTACAACAAACTCATGGGGAAGCTCCATGATGGCACAGAAAATGGTGGCATGAGCAGAGGGGTGGACATCACCTCCAGGCCAACAATTAGATGGAAAACAGCAACAGGAGAGCATGCCAAACACTGGTAAGGGGAAACTGGCTATAACCCCATAAGCCCACCCCCAACAACACACCTCCAACATGGGTCCAATACCTAAATTGCCATCAGTTTGGGATTGAGCATTCAGAACACATTTGTTTGTGGGATACACCTGGATCAAACCACTATAATTCGCCCCGGCCCCCACAAACTAATAATCATACATGATGTAAAATATAATACATTTAGCTCAACTTTAAAAATCTCCAGGGCTGGAGAGATGGCTCAGCGGTTAAGGCACTTGCCTCCAGTGCCTAAGGCCCCGGGTTCAATTCCCCAGGACCCACATAAGCCAGACCCACAAGGTGGTGGCCCTGGTGCATTCTCTCTCTCTGTCTCTCTCTGTCTCTCTCTCTCTCTGTATCTCTCTCTGCTTGAAAATGAATAAATAAAAAATATTTTTAAAAAATCTCCATAGTTTTTTATCCATCCCAATGATATTCAAACATCCCCATAATCTAAGATCTTTAACTGAGCCATAATACCAAAACAAACAAACAACAACAGCCAAAAAAAAAAAAATCAACACAATAGCACTGAACATTCATACTGCAAAAGACAGCATTGGGCATAGCAAAAACAGACTGAACTAATACAAGACTTAAACAGGGCAAATATCAAACTCTAACCCCAAGTCCGATGAAAGCCAATGACAGGTCTCGTGGAGTTCTGTTTTCACCCCTCCAGTTAGGCTACTCAGAGTCTCAAAAAACATCTGGGGTTGGCAGCTCTCACTGGAAGCCATCCATATTCCTGGCATTTACTGGGTTCTCACTGAAACCCATGGTTCATCCTCATGGCTCCATCAGGCTTCCATGCAGGCAATCCAACAAGCCTGCTTCACATTGCCCATGGCCATTTCAAAAAACAAAACTGTGTTGCAAATCTAATGACCCTCTTTCCTGCATTTGTTAAGATTCTATAGTACCAGGTGGGCTACCAACTTTTTAATTCACAGGGAACAAAGCCAACTTTGAAGAGCAGGAAACCTCCTTCAGTATTCAGGCCCATTACTTCAAAAGAGTCTGCATTCTTCCTGCTGTCCCAATGCAGATCACCTGGTCCAATCTCAATGGTTGTAATCTCTCAAACAATTACAGCTGAATGGGCAGCAGATTCTGCACAGAGATTTCATTCCTTTCTGTGCCATCTCGATCTGCTCACAGCAATCCATTTCTATGCAAAGCAACCCTGAACAAGTTCTCAGGACACTGGCAAGCAGAACACAGCAAGCCTTTCACACAAAATGCTTCTGGCACAGTCCTGACAAAGTTTTTGTTCTCATGCTTGTAAGCCAAACCTTACAGTCCATAGTCCTTATGTATTCAGGTCTTTCAACTCTGACCAGAATGATCCATCAAGTACTTACAGCACTGCAAGCTGTCTCATAGGTTTTAAATCCTTCCACATGCCTCCTGTAAATCAGTTGCAAAAGGTCAAAGCCACAGAACCAGGGTTCCAGCAGCAACAGACCCCATTCTTATTGTTGCACAAAGAACCCAACCAAAAGCTGCTTGTGGAAGAATGGGTTTATTTTGGCTTACAAACTCAAGGGGAAGTTCTATGATGGCAGGGAAAACGATGGCATAAGTAGAGGAGTGGACATCACCTCCTGGTCAACATCAGGTAGAAAACAGCAGCAGGAAAGTGAACTAAACACTGGCAAGGGGAAGCTGGCTATAACCCTCATAAGCCTGCCCCCAACAACACAGCTCCAACAAGGTTCCAATTGCCATCAGCTGGGGATCGAGCATTTAGAACACATTTGTTTGTGGGGGACACCTGGATCAAACCACTACACTGAGTGAGGACACCACTGCCATGAGTTCCCCACCATGATAGATTAATTATATACCAGTCATAAGCTAAAATAAATGCTTTTTTTTGGGGGGGGGGTCAGGTATTTTGTCACAGCAAGAAAACCAATATACAAGTGAAGCGATTTATAATCTATTTTTTCATATTTTGATTATTACTTGAGTCACCCACAATATCACTTACCACTGTGCGTAAATTAAAACCGTTGGAACTAGGGACTTGGTTCAAGGGCAGGGTGCTTGCCTTACAAACCTAAAGCCTGTTTCACTAGCCAGCACTGCAAAAATCAAACCAGTTAGCCTCAAGCTGCACCACTCTGACTTGCACACTCACCTCAGGTTCTTTATTCTTGTGGGTTGTTGGGAGTTATATTAACATTAGCAAAGTAGGAAGAAATGTGGTACAATGCTCCAACCACGACCAAAACAAACACCTCAGAAAGTTCTGTTGATTTAATTAGGATAACTAGGTTAATTTAAAAAACTTAACCTGGTTTTTCTGTATTTTATGTTTTACTGACAAAACTGTATGTACTAATGAAGACCACTGTGATAAGCAATAGGGTTGGGAGTACATACTCAGTGACCCTGGGTATGCATGAGTCTCTGGGGTCCATCCTCAGTATTACAAAAGAAAAACAGAACAAAACAAACAAACGAAAAACCTAGAGCTTTCAGCACATGTATACAGGTGCCCTGATCAAATCAGGGTCTTTAGTATTCCCACCTCCTCACAGTCCTTTTATGTTTGAGTCTTACAGCTCCTCTCTTCCAACCTTCATAGTTTCTAGCATGCTATATAACTAACTGATCTTCCTTCTTCTCATCCAATTTATTAATAATTTATTAACTATTAATTTATTATTTTTAATTGTTAAGTTTTTAAATTATTAATTCTTTTATTCACAGTCTGTATTTTAAGTACCCAGTTTTATTTAATTAGTGTAGAATTGTCACAATTAATGTTAAGTAATAAGTAATGGGATGTTTATGCTTTATCAACACCATCTTGATGGCCTTTAGGAAATAACTTTTATTCAAAATAATGACTGAAATTTGAATCTATGTAGTATTTAATTTTTAGAATGGAACAAAGAATCCAATTTTCTCTGTATCAATCTAAATTTGATTAATTCTGTATTTCATCATTACCTTTACACCAATTACAAATTAATATAAAATTTTTAAAAATGGCTGGAGAGATGGCTTAGCAGTTAAGGTGTTTGCCTGCAAAGCAGAAAGACCCAAGTTCCACTGCCCATGTAAAGCCAGATACACAAGGTGGTGCATGTGTCTGGAGTTCATTTGCAATGGCTGGAGGCCCTGGTACGCCCATTCTCTCTGTCTACCTTTCTCTCTCTCTCTCTCTCTCTCTCTCTCTCTCTCTCTCTCTCTCTCTCTCTCGTTCAAATAAATAAATAAAATTGAAAATATATAAAACCTATTTAAATCCATTGCCAAGACAATTGTGAAGAATACATTTGTCAGGCACAATGTTGCTCTTCCCAGAATATAGTCTGCTGACATAAGTAACTTATGAGTCTAAACATTCATGAAATCTTATCCAGCCCGCTTTGTACAGAAGTTAAGACTCAATGAGTCTATGGTCCTTTTGTTATTCTGAAGCACTTATTTTAACTGGGACTAACTTCAGAAGCAACCAAAAAAGGTAAATACAAAGAAGAAAAACATCACTTATAATTAGTGATGTTACCTAAACCAAAGCTTCCTGGTTTAGTCTGAAATGTAGAGAACACTATTTTCTCATAATTATACATAGTTCCTCCTTATTCAAATACTTGTTGCTGACCTAAACCTAGATTTTCCTTTTTAAACCTTCAGGAGACTAAGATATCATTTCATTTCTTAAATAATTCAAAACTAGAACCTAGGGCTGGGGATGTATCTCAGTGGTGGAATGCTGCCTAGCATGTGTGAGACCTTGGGTTTGATTCCTAGCACCTCCCCTAAATAAGCAAATGAATAATAAATAACATAAGAAGGTATCATCCTTGAAGAATTCTACTTTTCTTCTGTTCTGGAGCCAAAAGCATTGATAAAGAAGAGACAATAACACTTAGCCCTTAAAGTTAACTTTGATACTAGGAAAGAGACAAAGGGACTTGATATTTAAGCTTATTTTTTGATCAGTAATGTGTATTCAGAACACCTTCCAGGGCCTCTTTAAAGGATCCCATGTACTAAATGCTCTTATAACACTTCTATTTACTTCCCTTTACCTTTTCCTCTTTCCTGTCTCCAGGACTTCCCACTAACTCTACAGAAACACCACTCGTAGCCAGGTATAGTAGCATATGCCAGTAGTCCCAACAGCTCAGTGGGAAGCTGAGGCAGGAGCATGGCTTGAGGCTAGCCTCTGCAATGCAGCAAGACCATGCCACACACAAGAAAAACAAATACCAACCACGGGAAAAACATACTAAGTGAGACATTAAACTATTACTTAAAATGTCACCTTTCCCATTTCTTCTTAATATACTTATTATTGTTCAAGGCTCACGAGGAAGTAGTCAGGTTAGAAAATGTTACAAGGAAAATAACAATAGCAGCCAATTTCAAAACCTGTTATTCAAACAGGCATTTTGCAAAACAACTAGGTGCAAGGTCAGGAAACTTTTTAGGTCAAACAAAAGTTGTACCCTTTCAAAAAGTGCTGTTCTCCACGGTCCACTGGAGCAAAACTATCCATGCACAGAACTGGAAGGGCAAGGGTGAAATGGGACACCCAAGGTCTCCCAGATGCCCTAGGTATGTGTGGTGCTCAATAAAGACTCTTAAAAGAACTAAAAGGAAAGGAGTATCATTAAACACCCTGCCTCTGTTCTGCTCTCCAGAGCCAAATGCATCACTAATGGAGGTATGTACGTTTAGCAACTAAGTGAAATTAATTTAGTTCTAGGGAAGACACTTAGTATTCATACTTCTTGACCAGAAATGTGTTTCAGAACATCTGAGAGGAGGGCCATTAACTTCGCAAATAAAAGCCTTAATTTTTCACTGCTTGAATATTTTGTTTACATTTCTACTATCTTCACTAAGTATTCTTTTTAAGTTCAAATGTTGTCTCAGCTTCTTTTAGAAAGACATGATCCATTAAATGAGTTTTTTAAATGCAGAAAACCTCTCGTATTCACTATTGCTTAAAGCACAGCTTATAAATAACTCAAAGGAAATAAAACTGCACAGCCCAAAATAGGCACAAAATTTTGCTTTTATCTAAATTTTTATAATAGAATCCCTCACTTTCTCCTGGCTGCATTCATTTTACTTTTAACTGCTTGAAGAATTCTTGTTCACATAGCAGAATGTTTTTGTAATGAATCACTAATCACAACCTGGTTTTAACAGCCTTCCAAGTCAACACTAGACAGGACAATGTCAAGGTAAGGTTGACACACTTGGCAAGTTCTACAGGAGAAGCTCTAGTTTAGATAGTGGAAGCAGCTGGACTTGTGTTATGGTCTGAATCGGACTCTCTAAGAGGTACAGGCTGTTAGAGACACAATTACATAAACTTTTTGTGGCATGTGTGTGGAGGGTGGTGCGTGCACATGAATGTGTGGAAGCAGTGCCCCATTCGGGTACCTATGACAACCAGCTGGAGGAGAACATTGGGTGATCCCTCCATAACTCAACTACCTGTTTTTCCTGAGACAGCATCTCTTGTTAAGATTTTATGGGTGCACCAGGGTCTTTTGCTGATGAAAACACACACCAGACGCACGCAGTACTTTTTATATCCAGCTTTACAGGGGCGACTGGGGAACTGACCCCTCACTGGTAGACTTTGAGCCATCTCCCAAGTCCCCAAGACCAAGCCTCTTCCCGATCCTGAAGTCTGCTGTGTTTGTGAACACTAGCAGCTCTCTCACCTCTGCAGCCCCTCCCCACCACATGACCATGCATGGCCACACCAGCTGTCTGTTTGGGTGCTGGGGAATCAAACCCAAGCAGTCTTGGGGTCCCTTAGGCCCTCGTGTTTGCACAGGAAGCACTCTAAGTGCTGACCCAACTCTGCAGCTATATACATAGAGCTGTTTGAGAAAGCATTGTATTACTATACACTGAAGTACACACTAAAAATAAACAGGTAGCCTGGGAGATGGCAGTGGTTAAAGGCACTTGCTTGCAAAACCTGTGGCCCCAGGTTTGAATCCTCAGTAAAGCCAGAGGCAGAGCTGCATGCATCTAGAATTCGTTTGTAGTGGCAAAAGGACCTGTCACACTCATTCTCTCTCTTTGTCTCTCTCTGTTTGCAGATACAAATTTTTTTAAATTAGCAGGGCATGGTGGCACATGCCTTTAATCCTGGCACTCGGTAGGCAGAGGTAGGAGGATTGCATTGAGCTCAAGGCCACCCTGAGACTACATAGTGAATTCCAGGTCAGCCTGGGCTACAGTGAGACTCTATCTTAAAAACTAAAAAAAAAAAAAAATTAAAATTAAAATTAAAACATTAAATCAATATCATAAGTATATTTTGTAATCATAAATGAGTAAAAGAATAAAAGAAGATTTAAGTGGAAATTAAAAAACACACATTATTAAGTAAACAATAGTTCAAAAAAGAAATAAGAGATTAGGAATTTGGGGTGGACAAAAAAATGTAAATAGAACCTATCAAGACTTATGGCCTTTAATTAGTGATAAGAGGGAAATTAACAGCTGTAAATGTTATTTTACAAAACAAAGATCTTATGCCAGATGTAGTGGCTCAAATCTTTAATGCCAGCAGTAAAGAGGCTGAGGTAGGTGGATTGGTTCAAGGTCAGTTGAACCATTATTAAAGGAAATTTAAAGTCATCCTGAGCTATATAAAATTCAGCTTCAAAAATTTAAGTTAAATAATAGTTCAAATTACCTATTCTTCCACCTTAAAATAATGGGGGAAAAAAAATCAAACAAATTGGGTGTGGTGGTGCAAACCTATAATCCTCCTAAGACAGGAGGAACACAGGTTTAAGACCAGACTGGATAAAGATCTTGTTTGAAAACACCAAGAAGAGGCTAGGGCATAGCTCAGCGGTAGAGTGCTTACCCAACATGCACAAGGCTCTGGGAGCTTTGGTCCCAGTATTGTGAGTCTCCCACATCCCACAAAAAAAGCAAGAAGAAAAAAGACAAGAGGAAGCTAAAACCTAAAGCACGTGAAGGGAAGAAGCATTCCAGCAAAAATTAATGAAAGGCTTACAAAACTAGGAAAACTTCAGCTAAAATGACCAAGAGAAAAGAGAGAAACAATAATTAAAATTAGAAAGGAATATATATATAATCTGACAGAAATAAAAAGAAAGATGGGATAAGAACTATATGTCAAGAAATTAGATAACAATGGACAAATCTGACAAACTGCTGACTCAAGATGAAAAAAATGAATATTTAATTATATCTATTTTAAGAGACTGAATCCAGAATTTTAAAAGTTGGTGAGAGAAAATTCAGGCTAGATGACTTTAATAGTGGTGAATTCTACCACAGCTTTAAGGAAGAATTAATATTAATTCCTTAAAAACTAAAAAAAATAGAAGACTACCAATTTATCCTGTGAAGCCAACTATCATGCTGATACCAAACCTAGACAAAGATATTATTTCTTTAAAAAATCCACCAACAAGACATGGGATGATAGCTGACACCCAGGCAGGAGATGAACTACCCCTAACTTATCATATAGGGCCCAAATGAAACCTTTGAGGAAGAGAATTACCTCCACAGCAAGTCAGATAACCTATGAAAGGATAATGGAGACAGACACTGAGGATACCCAACACAGCCTAAAGCAGAAATTCAGACTCTTAAGAGCTCAACAGCAAAGCAGACTTAAAACTCACCCACCATGGCTTAGGGAACTTAGCAGAAGAGGGGGTGGAAAGATTGTAAGAACCATGGTGGGGGAAAATATCCAGAGACACTGCCCCCCTCAGCAACAACACACATAGGAAAAAACTGGCTACTTCTACAATTCATAACCCCCTGCAGCCCATGGTCTGTTCCAACAATGCCACTAAAGAGGGCCCCCAACAGGTTGGGAACAGGGAGGAGGTAAATTGGGGTGCCACAAGATTTGCTCATACAATGTATCTAATTATTAACAATAAGTTGTTCTTTTTTTTTTTTTTTTTTTTTAAAAGGACAGAATGTGGGAGAATAGGTCGGATAGTCAGGTAGACAGTCAATGTCTCACATCACAATTTTGCCACAGCTACCTCAGTTTCTCTCTCCTGGGTTTGTCACACCTACCCCAGCACCTCCCAAGCCTAGCATTCGGCCTGCCCAGGTGTAGGTGGGTCCCTCCTAAACTGAGACCAATTGGCTGGTACCTTGGTGAGTACCCTCCTCCAGTACGATTTCAAAATCTGAGCTTATACCAAGACTTGGTCATTTTTTCCGCTGGACCTGCTTGCATGGTCTTGGTAAAATTATTTCCTCTCCCTGGCAGCTTTTCAGGGATGGGGCATTTTCTCATGGATTCTACTTTTATTTCTCTAATCTCTTCTTAAAACCATGCACCTTTTATATCCTTTTTTTCCCCTCTTTATCCCACTCTTTTCCCTTCCTTCTTATCCCAGTAATATTTAAATAAAGTGTGACATTTGTGCAAAAATCATATCTGTCTGAATCGTCGATTCTTTGGCATACTAAAGAACTTAGGGTTCAAGACTCAACTCCCCTGGTCCCGCATCTAGACCAGTATCTCTGATGAATCTGAACACATGGATCAACACAATAAGAGCAATCCAAATCCAGTAAATAAGGATCATACACCACAAGTGTAATTTAGCCTCTGAATAAAAGTGCTTATGTTCAAATCAACCTTTCTTTTTCGAGCTTCTTGTGTAGAACAATCATAATTTTATACCCTATGTGTCCTTGCCTACTTGGCAACAACAAATGTTTCTTTTTGTTTGTTTGTTTAGCTGACCTGGAATTCACTATGTAGTCTCACAGGGTGGCCTTGAACTCACAGAGATCCTCCTACCTCTGCCTCCCGAGTGCTGGGATTAATGGTGTGCGCCACCACGCCCGGATTAAATGTTTCTTTGAATTGCTTTATTTGTCCTAATGACAATTTTATTATCTGGTATTATGTATTTGTTCCCTCCTACCCTCCCAATGCCTAGGGATCACTTCACAAATATTTAATCTTCAACAAATATTTAATTAAGACAGCAACTACATAAATTGCAAAAATAGTCTATCTCAATTCCTAAGGTGCCAGACATGACTCACCCCAGTTCTCCAGGTTTTGTTGTGTTTGCTGAAAGAAAGAAGATAACATCTCATTAGCCTCATCTTACATGACAAACTACTTCACTGTTCATCAAAGTAAAACCTTGACTAATTGCTTTGGAAAAACCACACCTCCCAACCACAGATTTAAAGTGCTCTGTGGCTCATATTAGCAAAGTCAATGATAAAAATTGTTTCTATTTTTCAAACAAAAATGATAATAAACTTATTACTGTTGTTTTCTTTTAAAACATAACTTTCTATAAGCCTTCTAGAAACCACTGATTCTGAATCCCTATCAGGGAAAAGAAGTAAGAATTTTAAATGATCTTGAATTTATAGCCGTATAATTTATAGTCAAGCATTTAGGAGGCTGAGGTAGGATGATTACTGTGAATGATCACTCTGTAGCCATAGTAAGTTCTAGGTCAGCCTGGGCTAGAATGAGACCCAACATCAAAACAACAAGGAAAAAACATTGGGGGTGGGGGAGTGGGAAAATTAACTAAGTTGATAAAGTGCTTGCCATACAAGTGTGAAAACCTCAGTTTGATCTTCAGTGGCCACATAAAATGTCAGGCGTGGTGACATGTGCTTATAATGCCAGCACTGGGAAGGTGGTGACAGAAGGATTCCTAGGGTTCATTGGCCAGCTAGTCTACCTCCCTTAACGAGCTCCAGGACAAGGAGAGACTCCAGACAGCATTCCTAAGAATAGTACACACAGTTGTCCTCTAGGCCCCTTCCACACACGATCATGCACGCACGCACGCACACACACACACACGAATATTAAAGTGCTTGCCTTGCAAGCATGAAGACCTGCATTTACTCCCCTGGGCCCATGTGAAAATGCTGAGCATGGTGACACACACTTGTAATTCCAGTGCTGGGAGGCAAAGGACCCCTGGGCTCACTGGCTAGATAGTCTAGTCTACTTGGTGAACTATAGTTAGGTGAGAAACCCTCACAAAAAAAGGTGGAAGGCCTGTAAGGAACCACACCCAAGGTTTTCTCTGGCCCTCACACATTCACATAAACACACATGAAAACACTGCTACACACCAGCTCATGGCAATTGTTTTTGGACAATTGGTGATGACCCACATTAGACATACTTAAAATTCAATGTTTTAATATAAATTCAAATTTGAAATCAAACAAAGTTTAACTTGTCAGAGGAAGCAACACTTTTCTTACCTACTGAAGTTTCTTAGCCAACAAGTACCATTTATTAACTTGGAAATATCTATGAATTATATATATTGATAATTAAATTTTAGAATTGTATCTAGTAGAATTCCTAATGACAATAAAATACAAGAAGGGTTGGGAATGTAGAGTATAGAGTTTCACCCACCTCATAAACTGAGTGTGGTGACACATACCTGTAACTCTAGCACTTGGGAGGTAGAGGCAGAAGGATCATAAGTCGAAGGTCATCCTCACTACACAGTGAGTTTGAGGCCAACCTGGGCTACATGAGACACTTTTTCAAAACAAAAAAGAAAAAAAAAAGAATGAATTTTTACTTAAAATTTACTTACTGCATGCTAATACTAAAAAAGAAAGACATTTTATTATGTGGGCTGAACATTAAAAGGGAAAATGTCCCTCTACAGAAATGCTAAAGTAATCAGTGCAAGCAAAGCTCTGTCCAGAACACTGTATGAATTCATATTAATGTAACGGCTAATCTTGGCTAATAATATAGGTAATTTTCCCATGTGTATTTGATTAAATTACACTAGAAGAATAATCTAGTTAACTGGAGCAGACCTATGGAGATTCAAGTAACGTCTTCTCGAGTATATAATAAATGCCAG
>PVHP010008980.1:0-51638 GCA_004024765.1 Zapus hudsonius
AGAACCCAAACTTGGGGCTCATATATCTGGGGGACCCCTCCTGAATCCCAAAGCATCAATGTTACTTGAAATGGAAACTCTGGCTGGCACTGTCCCATGGGCTGGGGTCCTGGGATGAATAAAAATAAAAGTGAGCCGGGCGTGGTAGCACACGCCTTTAATCCCAGCTCTCGGGAGGCAGAGAGAGAAGGATCACCATGAGTTCAAGGCCACCCTGAGACTACACAGTGAATTCCAGGTCAGCCTGGGCTACAGCAAGACACTCTTCCTGGAAAAAAAATATATTTTAATATATGATTATACATTATATATATATTAAAAAAAAACAAGTCTCAGTACAGTCATAAGGACTGATCTCACAGAGTATGTTCTCACAGTAGAATTAGGCTAATATTCACTAACCATAAGAAAATTTCCAGATATTTGGAATTTAAACAATTCTAAAAAAATCACAAGGGAAAACATCTTGACTTGAATAATTATGAAAATATAGCATATCAACATTTGTAGAATGTAGTTAAAGTAGTAGTTAGGAGGAAGGTTAGAACTTTTTTTATTCTTTTTTTTAAACCTGTCTTGTATCATTTCTTTTTTTAAATATTTTATTTATTCATTTTCAAGGAGAGAGAGAGAGAGAGAGAGAGAGAGCACACCATGGTCACCACCTTGTGGGTCTGGCTTATGTGGGACCTGGGGAATTGAACCCAGGACCTTAGGCACTGGAGGCGAGTGCCTTAACCACTGAGTCATCTCTCCAGCCCATAGAACTTTGAATGCTTGTTTTAGAGAAGAAAAGCCTAGACTACACTTCAAGAGCTAGAAAAGAAAACAGGAAGCCCACAATGAACAGAAGAAAAGACAGAAGCAATAAAGGACAGAAAAAGTCAATGAAATGGAAACACTAACTGGAGATACTGGATCACTAAAAACAATGGAAGAAGTCATAAATATAGACTGGCCAAGAAATAGAAGCGAAGCAGGCAAATTGCCTTTATCAGGAATAGAGAGACACAACTCCATAACCTTAGACATGGAACGAGAAGACGAACAACTTTATTATGATGATAAGTAAGGCAACTTAGATGTCAGGGACAAATTCCCTGAAAGGCACAAATTACCAAAGCTTACATAATAAGAACTAGAAAGGTAGGATAACCCAAAACTAGGAAGCATATTTCAATTTTCATTCAAAACTTTGCTGTGAGGAATTTGTCAGATCAAGATGAGATAAGCTCATGGGTGAATTCTGTTAGCTCAACTCTGAGAAAATAGAGGAGTGGCCACTTCTGATCATATTTCACAAGCTTAGCCTTAATTGTGTTTGGAAAACTACAGACCAATATGTAGCATCATGATGAATAAATAAATCTTCTTGTGTGTGTGGTTTTTTGAGACAGGGTCTCACTGTAGCCCAGGCTGGCCTCAAACTCATGGCAGTCCTCCTACCTCAGCCTCATTAAATGCTGGAATTAAAAGCATAAGCCACTATGCCTGACTGACTAATAAATATTTAAGAAAGCATTCCTAAACAGAACCTATCAAGTACAGTTGGCAAAGTCAACATAGCCAGAGCTTTTCTTTTTTCTTTTTTTTTAATTTTTATTTATTTGCAAGCACACGAGAGAGAGAGAGAGAGAGAGAGAGAGAGAGAGAGAATGGGCACCAGGGCCTCTTAGCCTCTGCAAATGAACTCCAGATGCATGAGCCACTTTGTGCATCTGGCTTTATGTGGGTACTGGGGACTTGAACCTGGGTTGTTAGGCTTTTTAGGCAAGCACCTTGTCAAATGTGGTCCCAGTCTGGCCTCAAACTTGATTGTAGCCTTGAGCTTTTGGTCCTTCTTCATAAATCTACCATAAAAAGTGGTAGGACTACAGATGTGTGCCACCACGCTGGGTGCTGGGGACTGAACCCAAGCTCCACCTAGACAATCCCTCTACCAACTGATCTACCCCCCCTTCCCCCCCACAGCCCTCAAAGCCAGACCTGGTGGCACATGCCTCTAGTCCCAGCACTCAGGAGGCTGAGGTGGGAGGATTTCTAAGAGTTTGAGGCCATCCTGAGACTACATAGTGAATTCCAGGTCAGCCTGGGCTAGAGCAAGACCCTACCTCAAAAAAACAAAACAAAACAAACAAAAAAACCCAAGGATTAAAAAAAATCAAAGTGAAGAGAGAAAAGGAGAGAAAGAAGGGAGGGAGGGAATAAGAAAAATCATCAATCTGGGGTAACTACAGTTTCTACCAACATTAAAACTTTTAAAACATTTTATTTATTCATTTATTCATTTAGTTGCGAACAGAGAAAGAGCATGGATATGCCAGGGCCTCTTGCTACTGCATATGAACTCCAGACACATGCACCTCTTTGTGCCTCTGGCTTTACTTTGCAAGAATGTCCTTTATCCACTGGGCCATCTCCTCAGCCCCAGACATTAAAACTTAAATGCATATAGTAAATAACTTTGGGCTGAAGAGATTGCTCAGTGCTTAAAGTGCTTACACAAAGTCTAAAGACCTGGGTTCAGTTCCCCAGTACCTACATAAGCCACATACGCAAAGTGGCACATGCATCTGGAATTCGTTTGCAGTGGCTAGAGGCCTTGGCATGCACTCTCTCTCTCTTTCTCTGTGTCTCTCTCTCTATCTATCTACTTGCACATAAATAAAATATTAAAAATAAGTTATATTGAACCAGATGTGGTGGCACACACTTTAAAAATAAATAAGTAACTTTGTGCTGATAAATTTAACCCCATAAGAGATCAAATCCCTCAAAGAACACGACTAACACTGACAAGATTTAGGAAACCCAATGAAGCTGCTGTCCATTATAGAGCTTCAAGCTACTATTGAAAACTTTCCCATGCTTTTCACACATTACCAACAGCAACTTGCTACTATTGTGGAGAACATGTATCTCTATGCCATGAGCGAGGTTGAAGTGTAATGTTCCTATCTTGTTAAGCCGTTGTCAAATTTTACATCAAGGTTATGCAATTTACCCAGACTGGTTGGATAGTATGTCAAGTATTGTTGTTCACAAATATTCACCCCTTCTCCCTCCAGAAAAGAGGACATAACCCTGTCTAGTACCATGTGATTGGCAGAGATGCCTTTGAAAGAATATATCCCTTGCCCAGTGACTTGAAATGTGGCCCTGGGATGTGCTTTGGCCAACAGTAGGTGAACAGTTATGACAACCGCCACGTCTGAGCAGAAAGCATGAAGAGCCGTGTGGTCTTCTGCCAGTGTCTTGCTCTTGACAACATGGGAACAGCCAGTCCCAAGGACAGGTTGTTCCTTGGGCTCAGGGATGGGAGCCATAGCGTGCCCATGGCCCAGAGAAGAGCTACAGTCCTCTGCGCTTCTGGGGTCATTGCTTCCAGGACATAATACACAGCTGGCAAGCCAGTGAGCTCCCAGGGGATTCTCCATCTCCCTCCCATTTCTCTGGCAGGGCAAGCACTTTACCCCCACCCCCACCCCCAGTCCTCTCCCATCAAGGGTTCCTTTGTAACAGTTCTGTGAAGAGGTGGGGATGCAACTCAACTGCACCCCCAGGACATAGAAGTTTAAGGTTATCCTCTGCTACAGAGCAATTTAGAGACCAGCCTGGGCTACATAAGACCTATGTAAATAAAAATTTCTCTGAAGATTTTATGTAATCTTAGATTACCTCCTCCAGTCCATAATGAAACCCACAAGTGAACTTGGAATTTCTGTTGTGAGAGTCCCATTCTTTCCCTCTCCTCTCCTTTCTCCTCTTCTACCTCTTCTCTGTCTCTCCCTTGCTTCATTTTCTTCTTTCCAGTAGTTTTTTGGGGTTGGATTTATGATTAACAAATTATCTTCTGAACTGCAAAGTGCCTGCTGCTTTTCCCTTCACTTTTGGTTGTTAAACACATCTATAGTGTACTCTTCAATCCATTATATAGCTTTCCAAAGTTCCATGCTCATGCTACACAAACTTCTGTTAAATAAAACAACTAAAATCCATAGCATATGACACGTAGGGGCAGCAGCACCACTGCCCCACAGCCCTGCTTATTCACACGTGACTTCAGGAGCATCTTGGGGAAGAGAAGGTTCTCATGGACTCAGAAAGTTGTTGTTGTTTCAAAAATACTAAAGAACAGCTGAGCATGGTGACTCATGCCTTTAATCCCAGCATTTGGGAGGCAGAGGAAGGAGGATTGCTGTGAGTTCAAGGCCACCCTGAGACTACATAGTGAATTCCAGGTCAGCCTGGGGCTAGAGAGAGACCCTACCTCGAAAAAACAAAATGAGGAGGAGGAGGAGGGGGAGGAAGAGGGGAAAGAAGAGGAGGAGGAAGGAGAAGGAAAAGAGAAAATGGAAACAATAAAAAAAATTTAATAAGATGATCAACTGGGGAAGATACTTGATGTCAACCTCTTGCCTTTCACACATTTGTGCGCATGCTTGTGCGCGTGCGTGCGCGCACACACACACACGCACACACACATGCATCATTTTTTTTAAATAGGAAAAGAAAGGTGCACACCTTTAATCCCAGCACTCAGGAGGTAGAGGTAGGAGTTTGAGACCTGCCTGGGACTACATAGTGAGTTCCAGGTCAGCCTGGGATAGAGTGAGATCCTACCTTGAAAAATCCACCCCCCCAGAAAAAAATAAGCAAACAATGGCTCAGCAGTCAAGGGTGCTTGCTTACAAAGTCTGACAGCCTGGGTTTGATTCCCTACTACCCACGTAAAGCCAGATAACCAGATGCACAAAGTGGTGCATGTGTCTGGAGTTTGTAGTGGCCAGAGACCCTGGTTCTCTCTCTCTCTCTCTCTCTCTCTCTCTCTCTCTCTCTCTCTCTCTCTCTCCCCTCCCTCCCTCCCTCCCTCTCTCCTTGCAAATAAGTAAACATTTTTTAAAATGGTAAACAAGCATTAAGTTAGAAATATAAACATGATGATGTATAGCAGCTAAATCAATCGGTGTATGCATCTCACTACAATGTTGGTTAGAAAATCTGTCGATGTGCTCTACCCTGGAGCACATTCAAGTAGGAAAAACATGAAATTTACCTTAGCCTTGGTGGAAGCTAGTTCATTCAAAGTCCATTTCTTATTAAAAACTAAAAGCCTCTCGCAGTAGAAATGAAAGGGAAGGGATCCTTGGGAGTCTGAAAAGGGGACTCTGTGTAATTCCTGGTACTGACCATAGAGGAGATCTCTCCTGTTTCCTTCCCTAGATTCCGCTCTTCCCCAGGATCCTGGCTGCTGTGGGGCCTCTGCCAGGCCCGTGCTACAGTGCTGCTAAGTTGATCTCACCTGTAGGCACAGTGCTGTTTTGTAGCAGTTTGAATATTTTTTCTCTTCTTTTGATTGAAAAAAAAATGAGTAGAAGGAGGGAGTTAGGTAGTAGTTATTAGAAATATCACTGTCATAAGTGTTGTACCATTCAGAACAGCATGAGCTCCTCAGCAGTACCGGAAGAAGGGATCCTTTAAAAATGGTTTTAAGGGCTTGGAGAGATGCTTAGTTATAAAGACACTGGCTTACAAACCCTGAAGGCTCATGTAAAGCCAGATGCACAAAGTGGGGCATATGTCCAGAGTTTGTTGGCAGTGGCTAGAGGCCCTGGCATGCCCTTTCTCTGTCTTAAATAAATAAAATAAAAACATTTAAAATGCTTTTTAATATTTATATATTTATTTGAGAGATAAAGTAAAAGAGATAGAGAGAATGGGTACACCAGGGCCTTTAGCCACTGCAAATCCAGATGCATATACCACCTTGTGCATCTGGGTACTGGGGAATTGAACCCGAGTCCTCAGATGTTGCAGGCAAATGCCTTAACCCTTGAGCCATCTCTCTAACTCCCCCCCACAAATGTTTTTAATTTTATTTATTTGCATGTGTGTGTGTGTGTGTGTGTATGCGTGTATGCCAGGGTCTCTTGCCAGTGCAAATGAATGTCCATCTGGCTTTACCCATATGGGTGGTTGGAACCCTGGGCTGGCAGGCTTTGCAAGCAAGTGGCTTTAACCACTGAGCTATCTTCCAACCCCAAGAGAAGGGATTTTGTTTTATTTATTTTATTTTATTATTATTATTATTATTATTTTTGGTTTTTCAAGGTTGGGTCTCGCTCTAGTCCAGGCTGACCTGGAATTCACTATGTAGTCTCAGGGTGGCCTTGAACTCACGGCAATCCTCTTACCTCTGCCTCCTGAGTGCTGGGATTAAAGGCGTGCACCACCACACCCGGCTTCTATTTTTGGTTTTTATTATTTTTTTATTATTTTATTTTTGGTTTTTAAAAAATATATTATGTATTTATTTGTAAGCAGAGATACAGAGAAAAAGACAGACAGAGTGAATGGGTACGGGGGAATCAGACCCAGGTCATCAGGCTTTGCAGGCAAGTGCCCTAACTACTGAGCCATCTCTCTAACCCCATTATCTTGAGCTTCATTTGAACTTTTGGTCACATGGCAGTCCTCATGCATTCAGTCACTAAGGGAAAAAAAGTGCTGAGAAGACGGTTCAGTGGGTAAACTGCTTACTTACCACACAAGCGTGAGGACCTGAGTTCAGATCCCCCGCGCCCTAGACCTGGAATCCCAGCCCTGGAGAGTTGAAGACAGCAAGGTCCCTGGGGCTTACTAGTTGGTCTAGCCAAATTGGTGAGCTCTGAATTCAGTGAGAAAACCTGAATCAAAAAATAATGTGGCCACTGATTGAGGAAGGCCTCTGGCCTCCACACACAGGGGCACACATCTGCACATGGGTCCCCACACATGTGTGCCCACACACATACACAAATGTATGCATACCATACATACACATGCCAAAAAATTAAAAATTAAAAAATGCAACTGTGAGGTGTAGTTTGGGATTTTCTTAGAATGAACTGTCTTATGATTTGACTTCCATTTGACCTTCAAATGTTTCAGAAACACATTTTGTTTAAGAATATAGCACTGGCCATTACTGAAGCTTCCCCTCCACAGCCACCAACAGAGCAAGGACTCTGGAGACAGAGTGAGGAAGTCTCCCACAAGGTCACAGCCTGGAATGGAGGCTTCTGGGAAGGGCAGGACAGCTCCACCCAGGAGACAAGCCAGGGCTGTCATTGTATGAGCAGCCACCTTGATGACGTGTGTCCAGTTCACATGGTCAAAATATGCTGCTGGGCCAGCCTGTTTCCTCTTGTGGGAGGCACCGAAAGTGTCATCTTCTGGTATTGTGGGGGAGGCGGGAGCCTGGACGGCCTGGCTGGAGGTCTTGATGGCACTGAGAACCTGGCAGAGACCTAGTATATGTGCAGGACTTTCAGGAGGAGGGGTTGCCAGCTCTCTGGCTGAAGGCCAAGGTAGCCTTTTCCCTCACAGCCTTGACCACCGTGGTCAGAGGCATATAACATGGCTATGCAGCCTTCACCAATCCGTTCTGCTTTGAATCACACATCCACCAAGTAGGCACACTGCAGCCTCATCACCAGGCAAAGGAGGCAGGAGGGATTTCTGTTCTATCTCTGCCATGTTTTAGACCCAGCACCTTGTGTTTTGCTTTAGCTGTAGTTTGAATTTGAATCTGGCACCATTGACATTGCTTTCACTCAGCTGTCTCAACTATGCTTCACTGGATTTGCTCAGGGGGAGGGGGCAAAATCCAACTAATAGGAAGAGAAATGGTCCCTGAGTTGAGATCTAGCTCAAACTTTGAGATTTTTGCTGTAAAAAAAGAATTTGGGGAAAACAAAATACCACAGAGAAAACCATGAACCACAGCTCTAGCCAACAAACTGGAGAAATGGGCTTTCATTGCTGATGGCCATTTGCTACCTGGATTTTGTATGGCAGAAAATCAAGTTGTTGTTTTTTTTCCATTTTTTTCTCCTCCATAGCACATAACATAGGGTAGGGTTTCAGCAGAGCAAAGTTGCATCTATAAATAATGAAAATTCATGGCCAGAAGGAAGTAGTGACTTAAAATCTTAAGGAGGAGCAGAAGATCCCAGAGCAGGGCCCAGCAGCTGGGGGAACTGGAAAGGCCTTGTGGGTGGGGCAAGATGAGTCAGTTGGACCTGGTCATTGGACCTTCAAGACTGGAATGCAGGTAATGAGTGATCATAGCTTTGACATGTATGTGTCAGGCTTTGGGCTAAGCATCTATCTGCCTGATCCAATCAGACCCTCCCAGCAACCCAACCGGAAATGTTCTATTATCGTTCAGTTTCAGAGCTGGAAATACTTGTGTTAGATTAAATGAGTTTCTCAAAGTTACTCAAAGTGATACAGAGAGTAGCTTTTTGGGGGAGGGTCTTTTTTGAGACAGGATCTCATGTAGCTCAGGCTGACCTCATTCTATAAAACTGAGGATGACTAATTCCTAATCCTTCTGCCTCCACCTCGCAGGTGCTGGTTAAAGGTGTGTACTGCCGTACCTGGCAGAGGAAGGGTGTCCCTTGAACCCTGGGCTATCCTGATCCTTATTCTAGAAGTGAATTCAGTGAGTCAGTGTTTGGAAAAATAGGGGCTGGGTTGTGTCTGGAGAATGGATTATGTGGCTGGTAGAGCAGTGGGCACTCTGGCTCTTCCGGTAAGTCAGGGACAGACACGGAGAACTCTGAACCCCGCTCTCAGGAAGTGGGAGCCCTTTAGAAGACAGTGGAAGCTTAAGTGCCTGTTAGTGTGGTGGCACACCAGGCATGTGCCTTAGGAGGTGTGGGGGTGGGGAGGGCATGGGAACCAGTCAGGTGACTGCTGGCCTACCTGGCACAGGGCAAAAGGGCGTGCCTCCTCCTGCAAACCTCCATGGAACAAAGAAACCCAGACCCTAAAGAATATAAATTTGAGGGGCTGAAGAGATGGCTCAGAGGTTAAGGCACTTGCCTCTAGTGCCTAAGGCCCCTGGTTCAATTCCCCAGTATCCGCATAAGCCGACCCACAAGGTGGTGGCCCTGGTGCCTTCTCTCTCTCTCTCTCTCTCTCTCTCTCTCTCTCTCTCTCTCTCTCTCTCTCTGCTTGAAAATGAATAAATAAAATATCTGAAAAAAGAAAAAAAGAATATAAATTTGAGAGAAATTCTTCAGTTTACAAACTGTACTCTGTTATGAAGCTTTACAAATGGCACTTGGGCTTGAGGTGATGGCTTCTGCTTGTAATTCCAGCATTTCAGGAAGTTGAGGAGAATTGTCAAGAGTCTGAGGCCAGCCTAGGCTACATATTGAGTTCAAGGCAGCCTGGACTATAGTGTGAGACCCTGTCTCCAAACAAAGAAACAAACAAATGAGACTGGGCTTAGAGAATTCTTTTCCACAGGAATCTATAGAGTTTCATGAATTGGTCTGTGCTTATATAACATTCCTTAAGAGAATGCTCACCATGGGTCTTTACCACAAATATGGAGAATATGTGTATATCCCTACAACTAAAGCCCTTTAATGTACATAATTCCACTTTTTCTTCTAAGCCATGTGAATGGTATGAAATATGTTATTGTATAGCAAATATTTTCCTAGAAGAGTTCCAAAGAGATAGAAGCCAACGGAATTTGGCCCTGGAAACTCCCACAGCCTTGTATTTGATGTTTCAGAGCTCTGGGTGACTCTTGTCTACTGCGCTGCTTCAAACTCCAGAGGCAGAGTGGGACACCGCGACACAGGGGCTGCTCATGGAGAGAGAGAGTGGCCTGTGATTTCCCGTGTCCCATGAAGTAAGGAATAAATATTAAAAACGTAATTTCCTGTGAGATCTCATCACCCCCCTTGGGATCCTGGCGGCAGAGCCAGAAGTACTCTGCTTTAAACTGCAGAGCCTCAGGGAACTGCAGCCGAGGTTGAGCAACTGTGACTGAAAAGCCCAAAACTCAAAGCAAAATTGGAACAGTTTAGATTTTGGATTTCCAATTAGGGATGAACAGCCTATAAATCTATGCAAATTTTCTAAAATCTGAAATATTTCTGGTCCCAACTACTGTGGATAAGGGATATTTGACCTGTATTTTTTACATCTCTCCACTGGCCAGTATTTTATTTGCTGCCTGAAACATGATTGCCTGAATATTATGTAATTATTAAATTTTTAAAATATCTTATTATTTATTTACAAGCAGAGAGATACATATACAGAGAGAGACAGAGAGAGATAGAGAGGGAGAGAGTATGGGTGTACCAGGGCCTCCAGCCACTACAATCAAACTCCAGATGTATGCATCACTGTGCATCTGGCTTTACATGGGTACTGGGGAATCAAACCTGGGTCCTTAGGCTTTACAGGCAAGTGCTTTAACTGCTAAGCCATCTCTCCAATCCCTGTGATTATTAATTTTAAGTATAGGCGTGATGATATTGAAATAAATATAAATATTATTATTTTGGGGGGCATTTTTCGAGGTAGGGTCTCACTCTAGCCCAGGCTGACCTGTAATTCACTATGTAGTCGCAGGCTGGCCTGAAACTCACAGTGATTCTCCTACCTTTGCCTCTTGAGTGCTGGGATTAAAGGTGTACAGTTTTATATTTTAGTAATACATATTAAATATTTACAATTGAAATTCTAATGCCTGGGATTTACTTCAAAATAGCACAGGATGGAGGAAGTCAGGGAGGATGAAGATAAAATAATAATGGCTTTGAGTTGATTGTGGAACTGGATAATGGGGGTCATTATATTATTTGCTATGTTATGTAAATTAGTGACTAATTATTACCTTTACAAAGGTCTACTTTTATAGATACTTGAAATTACACATGTTACACATATATAATTATAGATATATGTATATTTATTATAGTTGTGTATATTATGCATGTTTGAAAATGTACATATTTTAAAATGATCACTCTTTAAGGTAGAGTAAGGACAGAAGTGGGAGGTAAACAGATGAGGATGGCCCCCTCATTCACAAGTGACCCAGTTAGTCTTTCGTGGTCGACCCCCAGGTGGCTGTGTCCTTCCCTGGAGTGTGCAGCACCCATGTGACTCAAACAAAGCTCTCCTGAGTAGGTTAACTTGCTGCAGCTCCTTCTCAGTAGAAAATGTTATTGCTGAGAAAGGTCACAGCGTTGTTTTCAGTGTGCCCCAAAGGCCTTGGGTGTGCAGGGACTTCTTGAGGTCAGGGCTCACGGAAGCCAGGTCTCCTCAACAGTGGGGCGCTGCCATTGGCTCCCACCTCCCCAGTCCTGGAAATAGACTCGGGGGCTTTCTCGGAGAAATTTGAGCCTGGCTGGAATCTGTTAATTGAACTCTGATGTGTAGCTTTGGTTTCAAAAGGCAGTTTAGAGAGGGTGGCTTGTCTCTCAGGCAAGCTGCTGAAGTGACTGAGTGAATCACTACCAGTGAGGAAGTAGTAGGGGTGAAGCAGTCCCCATTACTGAAGCACCTGCTCTGCGGAGCTGGGTGCCCTTGCTGGGAACGAAAGCCAGCAGAGCCAGGTGGGTGGGGGATCCCAGGTGCTGGGATGTCTGCTCACCTCTGAGAAGTGCCTAGAACTGTGGGAACTCCAGGGTTCTGTCTCTGCCAGTATTGTTCCATGTTTGCTTTAGTAGAAACCTTCCCTGGTGCTTCTGAATGAGGAATTGGCAAATGGAGCTTGGATGCCACCGGTAAGATTTATTGGATTTTTTTTCCCACTAAATGAACATCAACACTAACTGAGGGGAGTTTCTGCTTCCCTCAGGCCCCCAAAAGTGGTTAAGAAAATGAGGTGAATGAGGTTATGTGCTAGGGGCTCAAGTGGCCAGACACGTTGGGCTCTTGGAATCCTAGGCAGGTCAGGTCGGAAGCCTCCTTCTTTCCTTAGGGATAAAGGATCGTGGCTGGCAGGTACACTATCACCTCTGCTATGTTACCAGATACAACAGGAGCCCTTGTTTTCTCTGCTTCCACAGAAGACATACAGGGTTCTTTACTCCATCTGCTCCTTGTAAGACTCTGGAGATGAGATGAGGTTCCCATCCAGTCCTGCTCGCCTCCACGTGGACCCATTCCTCCTTAATTAGTCATCGGGAGCAGAATGGCTTCTTGACTCCGAAGTAATAATCAGCAGCTCCTTGACATTTTATGAGCTTTGAGCCTCTCAGAAGAAAGATACTTTGAAATCCAGTAAATAAATACATAAACAAATTTGGCAACCTTGTATCTGGAATCAAGTAAAAAGGATGACCTGAGGATCCAGACCCAAATCTGAGAGCCAGGCCTGGTGACACAGGCCTGCAATCCTAACTGCTTGGGAGGCGGATGCAGGCCTGCCTGGGGCTACCAAGAGTTCAAGGCCAGACTGGGTATCTCTTTGCGAGACTTTGTCTCAAAATTTTAAAAGGCTCAGAATGTAGCTCAGTGGTGGAGTGCTTGCCTAGCATGTGAGAGGCCTCTGTGGAAAACAGAAAAACCAGCTTGAAACCTGGCATTGAGCCTCAGGAACCAAGGCTGGGTTATACCTTTTCTTCATGGCCGAGGAGCTGGGGCCTGGGCTCCCTCCGCAAGGAGGGATGAAACTCTGGGTTCACGTGCAATAGAAGCCACTGCAGACCTTATACAGTGAACACCAACAAGCCAGTGATGTGGGTTACAGATGGGGTGTGGCCAAGAAATGCTGCATGTACAGGCAGGCTCTGAGACCCTGAGGCAGGGCAGGAGGTACAGCCACTCCCCTCAGGAGCCACAAACACCTCTAACCTCAGTGCTCTTGGGAGACTGAGTTCAAGGCCAGCCTGCAATACATAGTGAAATTCTATCTCAAAAAGCAAATTAATATAAATAAATAGTAGCACCTTTCATTATGACTTAGGTATTTCATTTCCTCCACACAGTTACTTTAAGAGGACTAAAATGTATTTGTATAGTCACTAAGCATGTCTGATAAATTTCAAAACTGATCACTTCAAATAGCCAGTCTGTTGGTGAATCTAAGCTTGACCCAGCAGTCTTGAGTAGGAACTCTCCTTGTTTGTTTCTTCTATCACAAGACACTAACAGACCAAGTCTCCACGTCCAGCATGATGTCAGAGCTGCTTGGAGCTGTTGGCCCGTGTCTGTGTCCACACTCAGTGCTGCACCTAGACTTCTAGCCTTGGCCTCAGGTGGCTCCGCCCAGCCTAGTTCTGTGGGGCCACACAGACATCCTGGCCTGGTATGGTGCTCTGGCAGTGTGATGCTACCCCACAGAATTAGGTGTGTGGACTTAACTGCAGGGACACACACACACATCTGTCCTGTGACAAGATCTCCAGGGTCAGGGGACATCCTCCCTCTCCTACACTCACCAGGAGAGAGGTTGCTAACTACAGAAACCTGGTTGAAAAGGGAGGTCTGTGTGCAGGGAAAGACATAATGAGGTTGGTAATACACATGCACACGCACACATACAGGCACACACAGTTTTTTAAAAAATATTTTATTTATTCATTTCCAAGCATTGAGAGAGAGAGAGCGCGCGCACACCAGGGCCACCACCCTGTGGGTCTGGCACATGTGGGTCCTGGGGAATTGAACCCGTGGCCTTAGGCACTGGAGGCAAGTGCCTTAACTGCTGAGCCATCTCTCCAGCCCCATACACAGTTTTTGTTTGTTTTGTTTGTTTTTTGAGGTACAGTCCCACTTTAGCCCAGGCTGACCTGAAACTTACTCTCTAGCTTCAGACTGACCTTGAACTCACAGAGATCATCGCACCTCTGCTTTCCATGTGCTGGGATTAAAGGCGTGCAGCTCCTTTTCCAGAGATAATAATATAGTTAACTATTAATAAAATTTATGTAGACCGGCTAGAGAGATTGCTCAGTGGTTAAGGCACTTGCCTGCAAAGCCTAACAACTGGGGCTCAGTTCTCCAGAACCCATGTAAAGCCAGATGCACAAAGTGGCACATGCATCTGGAGTTTGTTTACAGCAGCTGGAGACCCTGGTGTGTCCATTCTATGTGTGTGTGTGTGTGTGTGTGTGTGTGTGTGTGTGTGTGTGTGTGTGTGTTCTCCCTATCTCTCTCTGCTTGAAAATAAAAAAATATATATTTTTAAAAAATAGATGCAAACCGACAGCACACACCTCACGTGAGCACAGAGCAGCCAGGAAATATATGAAAGGTGTAAGAATGGTTGTCTATGAGGGAATGGAAGGAAGGAGGAGCAGGACTTAGAGGAAACACATATGGATACAAAACACAAGAAGTGCATTGTGGACTGATTGCAGGATGATGAGCCATGAACTGAGACGTGAGAGACCTTTACTACTCTACAGCTGGGGCCTAGTGAGTTTGAAAAAGTTAAAAGTTAAGTGCCCTGTATATAACACACCATTTGAGGCTTTGCTCATTGACTGCCAGGGCGGCTTTACTAATGTGATCTCATTGACAGAACTTGAATCTGAGGCACACATCTTAATTCTTTAATCTCAGCATTTGGGAGGCTGAAGTAGAAGGATAGTCATGTATGAGGCCAGCCTGAGCTACATCGTGAGACCCTGCCATGAAAACACACCCAGAAAAGAAAAGAGAAAAAAGAACTTTAAAACTGGATCCTGTGAAGTGTCCTAAAGCACACCTGTCCTCATCAGGCTCAGGGATATCTGATACTGTCCTGCTCTTTGACACTTGGAAATTACTTTACTTTCAGTTATTTTTATGAGGCAAATGAAAGAGCATTTATTCTTCTGGGATTTTAGCCCAAATATGGAGCTATGTGAATGATTAGTGGGAACTAAAAAAAAAAATACGGGAAAAAATCCTCAGGTTTTATTTATATATTTATTTATTTATTTAACTTTTTCAAGGCAGTGTCTCACTGTAACCCAAGCTAACCTGGAACTCACTCTGTAGTCCCAGGCTGGTCTTGAACTCACAGCAAGTCTCCTACCTCTGCCTCCCGAGTGCTAGGACTAAAGGTGTGTGCCACCACACCCGGCTAAATCCTCAGTTTTATTTGACTTGGTTTCCTAGAAATTCAGTGTCCACTTTTGACTTCTAGCCAAGGCTGCAGCAGAGGTCAGGCTGGGCCCCTGCGTGTTAGGGCACAATGTCTCAGCTTCATCAAAGAATTACAACTTTTAGACCAGTGCAACAATAAAAATAATATGAGACCTGTAAAATAAAAAGCAATAAAAGTAATATGAGACCCTGTCCCCCCCAAAAAAATCTTATGTGCTAAAAAACTTATCTTTTAAAAACAATTTGGGGCTGGACAGATGGCTCAGCAGTTAAAGGCACTTGCTTGCAAAGCCTACTGGTCCAGGTTCAGTTAACCAATATCCATGTAAAGCCAGGTGCACCAAAGTGCATGTGCATCTGGAGTTTGTTTGCAGTAGCAAGAGGCCTTGGCATGTCTATTCTTCATTCTCTTTTTCTCTCTCTAATAAATAAAAAAATTTTGATGTAGGGTCATACTTTAGCCCAGGCTAACCTGGAACTCACTCTATAATCCCAGGCTGGCCTCAAACTCACAGCAATCCTCCTACCTCTGCCTTCCTAGTGCTGGGATTAAAGTTGTGTTCCACCATGCCGGGGGCCCCCCCAAAAAATTTTTTTTTCAATTAATGAAATGAAAAGAAAGTATTTGTGTAATCTCACACCATATTTTTTTTAGATATTCTGAAATGGGTCTTGGTCAACTTTTGGGTGCAGCTTAAACAAAAACAGGGCCTAATGGTCTCCAAAACAGAATTAGTTCTGTTTTCTGGTAAGTATCCGCTAGATGGATATCCTGCTGCAGCTCTGGCACCCGTTGCTCAGGTGTGTGCCAGGCGTTTGTAGGCAAGAGGCCATTCCTCCTGGGATGCAGTCCCATACAGGTGGTGCTGAGTTCAAGCGCAGTCAACCCCTCGAATGTTCAGGGGATAGTGTGAACTCCCATGGGATCTGTCCTTGCGAACAAACTTCCTCCTTTCTCTCTTCTATTAGGTTTCCACTGTTTGCAAACTCTTTCCTGGTTGGTGCAAGAAAGGCAGGCTCAATTGGCCCTCCTAGCCTCTAAGTGGGTCATCCCACATGCTCTGCTGGACCCTTTCTACTCTAAAGGTAGAGTCTGACTCACTCCCCCAAGTCTGGGTGGGCTTGGGGCTTGCACCTGACAGAGAACAGCAAAACAGTAGTTTTTGAGATTAGGTTGTAAAAACAAAAATACAAGCACTTGTAGTGCTGAGCTACATGGATGGAAGAAGTCTGATTTAGTGTGTGGCTCAGTATGGAGCACTTGGCTCTGATCCCCAACACACACTGGGAACAAAGTTGGAATCCTGAGCCTGCAGTGCTGTTGGAAAACCCAGGTACTATGGGCAGCAACCACTTTGGAGTGTAAACAAACACACCTTGGTCAGGTGCCCTTAGCTCACCATGGTGATGTCATTGCAGACTAGTAATTGTCCCATCTGAGGCCTCAGAGGGTGTGGAGCAGGGAGAAGCCATCCCCAACTGTGCCGGGTCTGAATTCCATACCCATCATGGCATCCAGTGTGCACAGTGAACTGGCTAGTGGTGTTTCCCTGCATGCTGTTGGCAATGTTCCGTTGAACAGCCTTAGTAATGAAAAGACACATTATTCTCACCAATACCAAACGATGGAGCTGGCCAGGCATGGTAGCTCGTACATACCAAGAATCCCAGCCCAGAGAGACTGAGGCAGGAAGATTGCCCATGAGTTTGAGGCCAGGCTGTGCTACCGAAAGAGAGGGTGTTACAAATTCAAAATTAAGCAATTCAGGGCTGGGGAGGTGGCTCAGGGAATAAAGCAATGGACATGCAAGCTTGAGGATCTTAGTTTGCATCTCCAGCACTCACATAATGCCAGGTGAGCCTCCGTGCCCACGTGTGATCCCACAAGGAGATAGGGGTGCCTGGGGCAAACTGGACTAGTTGAATCAGTGAGCTCCGGGCTCCAGTGAGGGGTACTGCCTCAGTAAAATGAGGAGAGCAATACAGGAAGATACCTGATGTCTGCCTCTGGCCTTACATACAAAAGACATTAAACTGAGTGTGGTGGCAATCCCAGTATTTAGGAGGATCAGGAGTTCAAGGCCGTGCTGTCAACAGGAGGAGTAAAAGGAAGAGGAGAAGAAAAAAATCATAGTTCACGGTTAATTCACTAGCTTACTCTGAAGGTTGAATAGTGGTTAGTTTTCAGTCTTGAAAAATATCTGTCAGCAGAAAAGCGGACAAATAGGCTGCATGTTGCTATGCCGACAATGCACTTTGGAAGATCCTCCTCCCTTAAAGAACTATTAACTCATGTGGACCTGCTGCTCCTGCTCTGTTTGGCTGTGTCACCCAGCCCAAGATAGAAAGTTCTTCCACTGAAAGCAGGGAAAGAGGTTTAAATTTATCAGTTCAGATAACAAAGGGTAGCATTATATTAGCTATTCTCCGGGAACGGAGCGGGCGGGAGAGAGGATGACTGTTTCACGCGGAGGAGTGATCACGCTGGTGGAACCAGGAGACAAGCCTCCACTGTGGTCAGCTGGGCTCCTTTCCCAGCCTGGCTCCCTCACTGCCTCCTTCCAACAGTGTCACCTCTCTCATGACATGGGAAAGCAGCTGCGCCCTGGGAAATCAGTCCCAGAAATTTCACTGAAGTCATCAGGCTGGGAACAATACGCACAGCCCAAACCCTTTTCTCAGCTTTTAGAGGAATTGGACCCTTGCCCCCAAGCAAACAGCCTTCAGTCTCCCTTTCTCCAATAGGTGCTCAAGCAGGTTCAGATGATGGCCCTCACTGGGAGTCTGGGAAAGTGAGTGTTCTCACACACCACTGGAGGGGAGGTGAACTGTTCCCTCCATCTGAAGAGCAGCCTGACAACATGGGTCTCAATCATGGAAACATGAATGCCTGAGGGTGAGGGTCTAGAAGGTCTCTCATCCCTGGCTAGTGCAAGTATTATGTGATTCCTTAGAGACATTCACATTAAAGCCATAGAAACAGCGTGCAGAGCAGACTCTCAGTTCTCAGAAATAGCACAACTTATCATCAGGGTAGAGTGGAGACAAGCCATGGTGTGGTCCTGCTTTGGGGTATTTTGTATCTATCATTTTGAATGAACCACAGCAAAAGTAATGATGTGGATGAATTTTAACAAGTTAATAAATATAGCCAGGCATGGTGGTACACGTCTTTAATCCCAGCACTTGGGAGGCAGAAGTAGAGGATCACTGTGAGTTTGAGGCCAGCCTGGGACTACAGAGTGAGTTCCAGGTCATCCTGGGATAGAGTGAGACCCTACCTCAAAAAACCAAACAGAAAAATGAGTAAGTGCAGAAATAAGCCCTAAAGATTAAATGCAATAGGATATCCTTTTTGTAAAGTTACATACATGTTTAAAAATCACTCATTAGGGAGATGCACAGGTACAATCACATACTATGCCAAAAGCAAAGCCAGGATATGACTTGGGATTCAGGTCAGCTTCTAGAGAAGGGAGGGGCTGTGCTTAGATACTAGTTACTGTCATGGTGTCACTGGTACTGACTATATTATTAATAAGTTTGCTACTTATTAACAAAATGAGGCCATCTGGTTGCAAATAATGAGACTGTGCCATGAACCAAGGATTAAGATACAATTCTTTGTACCTGATACTAGTGGGACAGTAGCCTCTGGTGGGTGTATTCCACTCCTAAGCATTTATCTTGAAGAAACTAACAAAGACATACACACAAATTTATGAACAATGACATCTGACATGGCACTATACGTGTAAATATAAAAATAGGAAACAAAGACCAGGTGTGATGGCACACGCTTTTAATCCAGCACTTGGGAGGTAGAGGTGGAAGGATCACCATGAATTCGAGGCCACCCTGAGACTACAGAGTGAATTCCAGGTCAGCCTGGGCTAGAGTGAGGCCCTACCTTGAAAAATAAAACAAAAAATAGGGAATAAAGCTGGGCGTGGTGACGCATGCCTTTAATCCCATCACTCGGGAGGCAGAGGTAGGAGGATTGCTGTGAGTTAAAGGCTAGCCTGAGACTACAGAATGAATTCCAGGTCAGCCTGGGCTAGAGCAAGACCCTACCTTGAAAAAACAAAAAAAATAGGGAATAAAGTACCAAGCTAATTATATATTATATAAATTGGGTTTATAATGATATTCCAAAAAGTGAATATTTGAAGAATATTATTTTCACATAGTATCTAAGAGCCTTGGAACATGCTCACAATGTATCTGTTGAATAAAGCAGGTTACACAACATGAACTCCATTTTTAACTTCACCTAAGTAAGTATATGCACATACACGACAGAGCTGGGAAGCACCTGTCATCCCAGCACTTGGGAGGCTGGAACAGGCAGATTATATGTTTGAGGCCATCCTGGTCTACACAGAGGTAGGAGAAAGGTCCAAACAAAAGACAAATGATGATAGCACGTATCTCTGGATGTTATGATTGTCTTTTCCTTAAACTTGCATTCGTTCATAAGTCTCCAGTGAGCATTCATTCTCATAATCACAGATGATTTATAACATCAACATAATGTTACCAATAGCTCATGTAGATGGAATACTTGTTATAAGTTACAAACTTAAAATAACCTTATGAGGATGGTGCTATTATGAACCCCTGTTACAGATAAGAATACTGACATTTAAGCCAGGTATGGGAGGCCAAGGTAGGAGGATTGCCATGAGTTCCAGGCCAGCCTGAGAGACTACATAGTGAATTCCAGGTCAGCCTGGGCTAGAGTGAGACCCTACCTTGAAAAAAAAAAGAACACTGACATTTGGGAAGGTTTAGGCACAGAGATTTAGAAAACAGGATGCCTTCCTTCTGTGAGGACTCTAGAGGCTGCTCAAAACATGGGGCTTGTGGTAGAGATGCCACACCAGAAAGCAATACCTCCCAGAGAACTGAACAGCCTGGAAGAACCTGAAATCCACACAGAAATCTCAGGGGGTGTCTGAGCCAGAGCACACACAAGGTAGCAAACCTAGAGGGCAGACGTGAGCGACCAGGACACCAGTGCCCCTGGGGGCTTCTGATGAGCTTTGTGAAAAGGAGATCTCAGTAATTGGAGGGCTTGGAGGTTCTACTCATGGCTTGGCTAGCTCTGACTCCTGCCAGCCATAGAAGAATTGCCTTCCAGAGTCTTCTGTAGAGAGGAGGGTGCTCTAGGGACAGAGCCAGGGATTTAGCCGCGGTCTCTTCTCATCTCTCATGCTTTAAATATAAGCTCTGATGCGATCAAGGCACCAGAGATAAAATGCCTTTCTCAAGCTAAGCTGGCAGGATCTGGTATCCAATTTGGACCAGATAGTGGAAAACAGACTCAAGGGGAAAAAAAATCTCTTGGCCTCAGCACTTGCACACGGGAGTTGAAGAATTTGACACCTTAACATTGTAAACAAATGTAGGCATGGTTTCCTATGTCTTCTCCAAACACTGAGAGTAGACTAGAGATGATTTAAGACAGAATGGTTTTTAACAGTTAGTTCTTCTCTTCTCAGCTGAAGAATTGTGGATTTTCCTTCAAGATGTAGTTGAAGTATCAGCTTCCATGGGAGTACATCCCAGATCCCCAGTACCAATGGCATCCATCTTTGGCACACAGTTAATAAATGATTTACCTGTTGGACTGTCTCCTGCTGAAAAATAAGCTCGATGGACTGTGTATTAATTACTTTTCTTGTCACTGTGACAAAATACCTGAGAGAAGCAACTCAAGGTGGTGGGGGGAGGGGCGGGACTGGTGGTGTCTTGACTCCTGGTTCTACAGGGTCACAAGTCCATTATGGTGAGGAAGGCGTGTGGCAGACTCCTAGGATCATGGCAGGCCAGGAAGCAGAGAGCAGCTGGAACAAGGGCCCAGCATGTCACCTTCAAAGCCTGCCTAGTAAGTAAGCTACTTCTACCAGCCAAGCTCGCCTCACCTCCTAAGTATCCCAACAGCCTCCCAAAATAGCACCATGAGCCTGGGAACAAGCACTCAAGACATAAGCTTGGTCAGGCGTGGTGGCACTGTAATCCTAGCACTTAGGAGATTGAACAGGAGGAATATTGCAAGATCATGGCTAGTCTAGGCTACCGATGAGTTGGAGGCAACTCCAGGCTACGTAACAAGACTATCTCACTCAAAAACAACAAAAATAAAGCAAACAGAATCCTCAAAAGTCTGTGGAGGACATCTCAGATCCAAACCATGACATTCTGCTTCCAATCCCCAAAGGCGCATGGGCATATCACAATGCAAAATGCATTCAGTCCAACATCAAGATTTTCCATAGTCTAACAATCCTAACACTGTTTAAAACTTCAGTCTTGAGCCAGGCATGGTGGGACATGCCTTTAATCCCAGCACCCAGGAGGCAGAAGTAGGAAGATCACCATGAGTTCAAGGCCACCCTGAGTTGCCGGTCAGCCTGGCTAGAGTGAGACCCTACATCAAGAAATCAAGTAGAGGGTTGGGGAGATGGCTCAGCAGTTAAAGATGCTTGTTCACAAAGCCTGATGGCCAGGGTTTGATTCCCCAGTACCCATGTCAAGCCAGATTCACAAAGTGGGTTAGAGGAAGACCCTACTTGGGGGGGGGGGAATACACTTCAGTTTTTTTTTTCTGAGACTCAAGGCAATCTCTTATCCATGATAACCTGTATGATAAAAAAAGATCTTTCTAATATATAATGACACAGAATACATATAAATACTCCCATTTTAAAAGGAAGAAACAAGGGTATTGCTTGGGCATTCCTACCCTTATAGTCTGCCACATGTGACCTTTCTCCTGGGCTTGCTCCACCAAGTGCCTGCAGCTTTCCTCAGCAAATGCCACATTCAGCATTATCGGCTTCACCTTAAAGGCTCATACATAAGGACTCCCAGCAGGGAATCTGACCCTACTACATTGCTAGTTTCCCAGGCTTTCCTTAAAAACCTTGGTGCAAACATCTATGGCCACATAACTCCTACATTCTCTTTCCTCCTTCTGGTCTTCTCCTTTCTTCTTCTACTTAGTTATTTTAAAATATCTATTAAAGAGAAAGAGAGAGAATGGACACACCAGGGCTTCATGCCAGTGCAAATGAACTCTAGACACATGTGCCACTTTGTGCGTCTGGCTTGACATGGGTACTGGGGAATCGAACCCTGGCCATAAGGCTTTGCGAACAAGCATCTTTAACTGCTGAGCCATCTCTCCAGCCCTCTACTTGATTTCTTGAGGTAGGGTCTCACTCTAACTGCAACTCAGTTTGTAGCCCAGACTGACCTTAAAAACTCACAGCCTCCTGAGTGCTAGGATTATAAACGTGAGCCACCATGTCTGGCTTCTTATATCCTTCACATCTGCAATACCAGCAGCACATGGACAGTGCCAGTTTCTGTTGCCAGTTCAAGATGTAGCTACCTGCCTCCCCACCACCACCCTTGGACCTGCAACTGCAGTGGTCTCTGAGTACTCGGGCAGCTAAACTAAGAAGAGTGCTTCTCCTCTGCTGGGAACAGGATGCCCATAGGTTTCTCTTTATGAGACTGAGGTACTTACTACCTACTGTGCTAACAAAGCATTTAAGGTCCTCTTTTAAGAAGAAACTCCTTCAAATAGGTTTTTAGTTTTATACCCTATAGCCTTTGTATTGTCCCAATACAAAGTGTGAGGCTTCTCTAATATATTTATTATCTTTAATCTTTAATGTCTTTAATATTTAAAGCTCATTGGTCCATAACTTTAAATATACTCCTTTTTGTGGTTAAAGTGCATGTTTTTCAAATCCTTGGTTCTTTTTTATCTTGATTTTCATTGTGAATCTGGCTAAAAGCAGCCAACTATAACCATGCCATAGCTTGAATGTTATACTGTCTTGAAAGTTCCTCCACTTATAATTAATTAGTTCATTATACTTGAATTCTGCTTCACTCAGATTTTCAGGATGTGGACAGAGTATAAACAAATTCTTTGCCAGAATGTGACAAGACTGACCTTTAGTCCAATTCCCAATGGAGTTTTTGCTCCCGTCTGAAACCTCATGAGCACAGTGTTTACTACCTGTGTTTCTCTTGGCATGCTGGTATTTCATACACCCATCAGAATGGTCCATTAAGCTCTGCTTTACTAGTCTGCATCTACATCTTCCAAAGTCTTCCTGTAAACCAGTTCCAAAGGCTTAAGAACTACATAGTCAAGCTTAGCCACAGAAATGACCTCACTCTCTGCTACCATTTTTTTTCTGTTTTAGTTTTCTCTTTACTGTGGCAAAATATGAGACAAACAGCCTAGGGAAGTAAAGTATTATTTTTGGCTCATGGTTCCAGAGGGTCTAAGTCCAGAGTTAATGGAGGATGAACCAGTGGCAGATGCTCCTCACTTTTTGGTGGACCGGGAAGCAGAGAAGTGCCAGAACCAGGGTCTAGACGACAAAGGTCTGTCCCTAGTGAGTTACTTCTACCAACCAGGCCCTATCTATCTCTTAAAGGTTCCACAGCCTTGAAAAACAGCGCCAGCCAGCTGGGAAACAAGAGCTATTGAGCCCATGGGGACATTTTAGCTTAAGTAATAACAAACTGTGTTCTGAATCTTTGCATTTTCTTTCTTTTCCTGTCACCTCTTATCCACATGCATCCCTATGCCTGCCATGATGGTTAAGTTTTGTTGTCAACTTGACCTGTGAGCAATCCAGGATTGAGGGTTGTATAGCAGATTTCCTCGGAACTAGAGAAAGGAGGTTCAGGGGATTCAGCAAGTCATCTTAGCTAGAAACAAACATCCCTTTCTGGGAGGGCCGTGCAGGAAGGAAATTCCAGAGACTCAAGAAGTCAATAAGTCTGGGAAAGGGTTGCAAGACCCATCTTAAGGCTATATAAAGAGGAAGGAAATCTCTCTCCTCCCCCTGCCTATTTACTGGTGTGTGTGTGTGTGTGTGTGTGTGTGTGTGTGTGTGTGTGTGTGTGTGGTGTTGGTGATGGCTTTTCTCTCTGTGTTTGGATCTGTGAAAGGGCACCAGCCTCTTTTGCCATTATGGAACTTCCCCTGGATCTGTAACTTCAATAAATCCCTTCCTTCCATAACTGTGCCTGGTTTGGAGGTTCATCCCAGCAGCGTGTGGCTGACTACAATGCCTGTCATGTGGTAAGTGCTAATTAAATGTCAATTGTCCAACTGGGCTTGGTGGTACCAACCTTTAGACCCAAGCCTCAGTAGGATCATTGGTTTAAGGTCAGCCTGAGCTACAAAACAAGTCTTGGGAACATAATGAGACCTTGTCTGAAAAATAAAAATGTTTCTGGGCATGGTGGTACCCATCTTTAGTTCCAGCACTCGGGAGGCAGAGATAGGTGGATCACTGTGAGTTTGAGGCCACCCTGAGACTACATAGTGAATTCCAGGTCAGCGCCTGGGGTACAGCAATCACCTACCTTGAAAAACAAAACAAAAAAAGTTGATTGTTGGAACAGAGGGTCTCAGTCCATGTTCCATCACCATGATATGAGACCCTTCTGAAACCATGAGCCAAAATAAAATTTTACTCCCCTAGGCTGTTTGTCTGGTATTTTGCCAAAATAGAGGTTTGGATTTGGTTGTCCAGAATTACCAGAACTAGAAATCAAATCCCTTTTTGGAAATAAGATATGTGATGAAAACTAAGAACATTTCCCCAGAAAAAAAAGGTATATGGAAAAGAAAATTCCAACTTGTACAGCACTACACACAAACTAGCACATACACAAGCCTGTATGTATAAAACTGAGGAAATAGGAATAAGACAGGTAGATTGAATCAGTATACATATTCCAATTGTGGTATTATGCTATAATACCATAATGTGACATGTTGCCACTAGAAAACTGGGATCTCTCTATAGTATTTCTTTAAATTATTTATTTATTTGCAAGCAGAGAAAGAGATAGAAGAGAATGGATGCACCAGGGCCTCCAGCTGCTGCAAACAAACTCCAGATACATGGACCACTTTGTGCATCTGGCTTTACATAGGCACTGGGGAATTGAACCCAAGTCATTAGGCTTTGCAGCGAGTGCCTTAACCACTGAGCATACTGCCTAGCCATAAATATTTTTAATTAATTAATTTATTTGCAACCAGAGAGACACTGAGAGAGGAGAGAGGGAGAGAGAATGAACATGCCAAAACCTTTAGATGCTGCAAAACAAACTCCAGATGCATGGGCCACTATGTGCCTCTGGCTTTACTTGGGTACTGGTGAATTAAACCTGGGTCAATTCAATTGCAGGCAAGTGCCTTAGCTGCTGAGTCATCTCTCCAGCCCTCTCTGTAGTATTTCTTAATGCTGCATATGAATCTAAAATTCCTCAATAAAATTTCAATTCATTTGCCTGGGGAGATAACATGGCAAGAACAAGGACTTGAGTTCAATCCCCAGAACCCATGTTTAAACAAGAATCTGGGCATGGTGACCTGGGCTTGAAATCCCAGTGCTGGGAAGTCAGAGCCAGGCAGATCAGTCTAGCCTATTTGTCAGGTTCCAAATCATTAAGAAAGCCTATCATGGATGGCATTTCTGAGAAATGAAATTCAAGGTTGTTCTGTAGCCTACAAACACACACACACACACACACACACCAATGAAGAAAGAAAATTCCAGCTGGGCATAGTGGTGGATGCCTATAATCTTTGCACTTAGAAAGTGGGGACAAGATGATTAGCAGTTCAAAATCATCTTTGGCTACATAATAATTTCAAGACCAACCTGTCTCAAAAATAATCTGGGCATGGTGGTGCACACCTTTAATTCCAATTCTGGGGAGGCAGAGGTGGAAGGATTTATGTGAGTTTGAGGCCAGCCTGAGACTATATAGTAAATTCCAGGTCAGCCTGGACTAAAATGAGACCCTACCTCAAAAAAAACCCCAAATAAATAATAAGAAGAAAAACGAGGAGAAGAAAGAAGAGAAAGAAAGCATTTTATCAAACATGATCCCCTGGGAGTTGGGGGACTACCAATTTGAATCCACCAATGAGAAGAGAACTGAGATGAAAAATACATCCCAACCTCCACAATGTTATATAGAAAAACTGATGAGAAAGGATGTGTACACTTAAAGTCATCCAGATTGATGGTGGCAGAGATGATCCTGGGAGGAAAGAGTGCTGCCCACACTGTGCTGCTTACTTGACTCAAAGGCAAGACAGACCAATACATCAGAGTAATTGATATTCCCCCGTGTAGAGAGAAAGCAGTACCTAGAGGAAGTCATTCATTTCCAGAACTGTTTAATCATTTTCTTCTTATTGCTGCCCAGGCTGCCAGTTCTCAGCCTATGGACTGGGACGATCTCATTCATAAGCAAAGTGGCCCACATGGTTCAAGTCAGAGCTCAGCAGCAGTACTTCATTAGTACTAACAGAGGCTGCTGTCCTCTTGCCTGTTTCCCCAAAGACGAGGCCTGGAATAGAATGCTTCCTCCAAGAACCAACCATCAACTTGAAAGCACCAAGTCTCCTATCACTTTTATATTCTTCATACATTGCTGGTTCCTTCATTTGTTTGAGGAACCCAACTCCATTGCTTAAAGATGAGTCCATAGCTGGAGAGATAGCTTAGCAGTTAAAGGCACTTGCTTGCAAAGCCTGCCGTTCCAGGTTCAATTCCCCAGCACCCATGTAAAGCCAGATGCACAAAGTGGCTTGTGCATCTAGAGTGTTTGCAGTGCAAGAGGACCTGGAGCACCCATTCTTTCTCTCTTTCTCTCACTCTTTCTCACTTTCCATTTCTCCTCTAGCAAATAAATAAAAACATTTTTAGCCAGGCGTGGTGGCACACACCTTTAATTCCAGCACGTGGGAGGCAGAGGTAGAAGGATCACCATGAGCCTGAAGCCGCCCAGAGACTACAGAGTGAATTCCAGGTCAGCCAGGACTAGAGCGAGACCCTACCTTGAAAAACATATATATAATTTTTTAAAATAAAGATGAGCCCATAAGCACCTTGTAATCAAGAGGTCTTCCTGCCTGGAATTCCCTTCATCAGACAGGACAGTTTTCTATCTTTGCAGACGATTTTCCCAGCACTGCTTTGATGCTTCTGTCCTTGACAGTCACCTGCTTTGAGGACTCTAATATCTAAATCCTGGAGTTAAACTAGGACACTGGTGCAGTGCATGTCTACGAAAGAAAGGACAAAATGTGAAGAGGTTTCCCTCCATGGCTCTCTGCCAAGTGTCCCCCTCCTCCAAAGAGCCCTGGAAGTCTTCAGGGCACACCTCACCTGAGCTCACTTCTCTGATCCTGGACAGGTGGAGCTTAGCTAGATGCAAGGGGGCATTGAAGGAGCACAGATAAGTACAGCAGGGGTCCTGGAATAAGGACAGGAGCTAGTTGTGAGAACAGGCTCCTTGGTAGGCCACATAAGGAGGGATGTGACGACCCCCAGGAGAGGGGATATTTAATTGAACTCATAGCTATGAGCTCTTTGGGTCTCTGGTTCTCCCAAAAGATTCCTGGCTGCGTTTACTCAGATATTCTGGACACTTCTTTTCACAGTTACAAAAGCAACATGGATTCATTACAGAAGCATCCAAATTAAAAAGCCTACTCTATGTTAAGGTATAGCTTTCTCTCTCTCTCTCTCTCTCTCTCTCTCTCTCTCTCTTTCTCTCTCTTTTGGGAGGAAGGGGAGTAGGGTTAGGGTCTCGCTCTAACCCAGGCTGGCCACCTGGAATTTACTATGTAATCTCAAACTGGCCTCGAACTCACGGCGATTCTCTTCTAACTCTGCCTCCCCAAGTATAGAGATTAAAGGCATGTGCCACCACACCTGGCAACTTCTGGTTTTTATATAAGGTCCGGAGATCCAAACTTGGGTTCTCACACTTGTTCAGCTTTATTAACTGAGCACCTCCCTGGTAATCAACAAATCTATCTATCATCTATCTATGTATGTGTATATATTGCTTTATAAGGTACTTCTTGTATTATGCTGTGTCAACAAACAGACTTCCGTTTGATGATAGGACTTTAGCAGTATTCATAAAGTTTACCCTGCCTTCTGGAATGTTGAACTTTGCCATCCTTTTCAAGTTTGTTTTTCTTTTCTCTGCAACACTTCCTTCTGTAACAGAGAATGATACCTAGAAGGTATGGACATCACCCAGGGATGATGTGATATATTCACTCTCATTCTCTCTCTCTCTCTCTCTCTCTCTCTGTCTCTCTCTCTTCTGTCTCTGTCTCTGTCTCTCTCTCTCTCTCTCTCTCTCTCTCTCTCTCTCTCTCTCTCTCTCTCTCTCTCTTCTCTCTCTCTCTCTCTCTCTCTCTCTCTCTCTCTCTCTCTCTCTCTCTCTCTCTCTCTCTCTCTCTCTCTCTCTCTCTCTCTCTTTTCTCCAAACTACAGGAGCTGGGAGGAAAATCAGTAGTGGATCTGTGGTCAAGTTCCTGGCCACCAAACCTTTGGCCACATCTATAAGCGTTCTTATTCCAGGTGAAAGAGCAGCATGAGCTTGATTTTTCTGAAAACTACAAAGAGGAGTAGAGCTCGGTATCAGTGAATTGTAGGTGGCATTGGGTATGCTGAATGCAAAACCTGGTGGGTGGGCAGGCTTTTCCTGGACAAGGCCAGTACTACTGACTGCTCAGAATTTTAATTGGGGGGTTCTGGGGCACAGGAGAAGCCAGAATGCATTCTTATTCTGCAGAACACAAAATAACTGATGGATCTGAAAGTCAGGCTTGATTAATCTTAACGATTTTCACTGGCTCAAATCTAGAACTGAGGAATAATTCGAACAAAAAAATTAAAGCAGGTGCAAAGGAAACAATATCCTTTTCGGAGCTAACAGGAGCATGAGTCCAGTGAAGTGGAGCTGTCCTGCAGGAGCCCCCATGACAAGGGAAGAGAGAGAGTGTTTTTTCATCCCATCTCTACCCTCCTTCCTTGATACCCTCTTCCCCCATTTCCCCTTCCTGCTGGGCCGTGACTGTACGTGATGCGTTAATATCCCTTGTGGTCCATGTGCTCCCCAACATTGCTACGGAGCTCTAGCGTAGAGGGATTCCAACTAGCAGTCATCTGGCATTTAAAGTCAGACTTCTGGGGCTAGAGCGAGAGCTCAGTGGTTAAAGGTGCTTGCTTGGAAGGCCTGACAGCCTGGGTTTGACTCCCCAGTATCCGGAAAGCCAGGTGCACAGATTGGTGCATGCATCTGGAGTTTGGTTGCAGTGGCAGGAGGCCCACCTCTCTCTCTCTCTCTCTCTCTCTCTCTTTCTCTCTCTCTCTCTTTCTCTCTCTCTGCTTCCAAATAAAAAATATTTAAAGTCAGACTTGTAGTCTCTAGCATTTATTGGATATTTATTCCATACAGCTTGTGTTTTAAATTTATAATTTTATTTATTTATTTTTAAGGTTTAGAGACTTCATTAGATTAAAAGAAGAGAAAGTACAGAAGGCTCCTGCCATGAGGGAGGAAAGAGAGGTAAAAGACCCTTAATTTTCTTTTCATTTCATTTCCCTTAGGGCACTCAGAAAGAAGGGACTTGCCCAAGACAATGGTCAGGGTTGAAAACTTCATACTCCCAAGGTCTCAGCCACAGTCACACAGCTGACCTTACAAGGAATGAAACAGAATAGGCTCAGTGTTGGTCCCTCGGCCTGAGTTTATAGACACCAAAACTAAGACTTGGAACATTTAGGTAATTTGCCAAAGTTCACCTGGCTAGACATTCAGGAAACAGGGATTCAAACCCACATCCACCCAACCGAGAGCCATTCTTAAACTTCTCTGCTTTCTGCCTCAGGAAGTTTAGAAGTCGCGAAATTGAAAGGTCCAGCAGCAAAATAAACTCAAGTAAGGCCAAGAGAATTGCTGACAAATAAGATCCATCTTGTTCCTTTTCCATGCTTGGTGTCAACTTTCCTATCTTGGCTAACAGGGCCTGTTATAAAGCTATTTGCTCAAGGTTATCTCCTCCTACCCTGCCCCCATCATCAGATGTTTTTTTATTTATAGCCATTGTTTAAACACCATGGGCAACAACACACTTCTGACTGGCTGAACACCGAGTTTGTTATCTGAGCAGATTCTTTCTCAAAGAAAATTTTCTTTATTTGTTCTTTGTTTCTTGCCCAGAAATTAAAAGGACGATTATTTTTGGTCTGCTTTAAAATACATTGGGGGGGGGTCGCTGTTTGAAACAGGGTTTCACACTGCAGCCCAGGTTTGCCTTTAACTCACTATGTAGCCCAGGCTGGATTTAAACTGGAGGCAATCCTTCTGCCTCAGCCTCCAAATGCTGGGATTAAGGCAGCAGTCATTACTCCTGCTGCTTTAAAATTCTGTTCCAATTATTCCTCAGTTCTAGAATTGTTTGTCAAATGAGTTAAGACCAAATTAATCAACTTGACTTTCAGACCCATGGGTTATTTTGTGCTCTGTGGAGTAGGAACGAATTCTGGCTTTCTTCTAAAGACACTGACTAACACTGTGTGAAGTACAATCATGCACGCTTCACTTCACTGCCTGGGCGCTAATAGGAGCTTCCTGAAATCTATTCCTTAGGAAGTTAAGTCATAGCATCCAGTTGTTTGGCAGGATGCTTTAAGTACACATAATTATATCTTCCCTCCATTTTGTGATGCTGCTGATCTAAGGAATCTGCATCAACAGAAAACGACACCTGCACTAAATCCACCAGCAAGCAGACCCAGAGCTTGGCAACTCACTACAATCTTCCTCCAGTGGGTGTTCCAAACTCCCATCACCACCATCTTTGCAGGACCAGGAACTCAGGCCGAGGGACCAACACTGAGCCTATTCTGTTTCATTCCTTGTAAGGTCAGCTGTGTGGCTGTGGCTGAGACCTTGGGAGTATGAAGTTTTCAACCCTGACCATTGTCTTGGGCAAGTCCCTTCTTTCTGAGTGCCCTAAAGGAAAGGACCAGTTCTCCCATAAGTACAGGGAGGGTAGTAGTGAATAAGAGTACACTGGACAGGGCTTTATCATGGGCACAAGGTATTGGGTTTCCTCGTTCATTCCATGTGGTCTTAACTCTTGCTTTGTTTCTTGGGCTTATTAGCTGCAAAGCAGGTAAGTTAGGATTTGAGCTAAAAGGACTTCTTCCCAGGCTGGTATGAAAGCCCATGATTAAGTCTTCTGGAAGAGTACATCTCAGGTATGTTCTTCTGGGCACACTAGTGGGCGGTTCAAAGGGAAAGCAGAATTGCTAAGCCAGTCCACCTGGCCAAGCAGGTTATCTTGGATGAAGGGTGGTTTTCAGTTCAGCCACCTGTGGACGAGGCAGCTCGGGCCTTCTCTAGGATGTGGGTCAGGGTGCTGCTCTCAGAGCTGCAGAATCAAAACTCCTCAGGGGCTTGAGGTATGGCTCGGTGGTTAAAGGCGCTCGCTGGCAAAGCCTGCCCACCTGCGTTCTATTCCCCAGGGCCCACATTAAAGCCAGATGCACCAAGTGGTGCATGTGTCTGGATTTTGTGGGCAGAGGCAGGAGGCTCTGGCGCGCTCATTCTCTTTCCAATAACGGTCAATTTTTAAAAACCAAATAAAACCCTTCTCTGGTGTATCCCTCAACGCTTGGGTGTGCAGGGCTTGACTGCCCCCCTCAGTGGGGAGGAGTTAGGCAGCCAAGCCGAACTCTTCCTTAAGGGTCCTCCATTGTTAAACGTTCTCTGGAAAGCCTCTCACGTGCCGGGGAGACAAGTGTACACTCTAGGCCGTGTCACCAGCTCCCAGAGGGACAGCAGCCCTGGCCGGTTTGGGTGACCCCTCTTTCCTCTAGGCGTGGAGCCCAGCGTCTGTGCAAGTGGACACGCGTGCCCAGTGTCTCCATGCAAGTGCACACGCGTACCCAGCCCAGCGTCTGTGCAAGTGCACACACGTGCCCAGTATCTCCATGCAAGTGCACACGCGCGCCTCGCTTCCTCCACGGCACACACCGAGGCCACCCGCAGCCGTGACCCGCAGGTCCACGCACCGCCCGCCTCCCTCTAGAGATGGGCCCGGCCGCCAGGGTAGCCTCGCGTCCTCGGGGGGGAAGAGGACTAAGGCAGTCCGCAGCGCCCGGTCCATCTAGCCGCCCGTGGGAATCCCACGCAACCCCAGCGCCGTGGGGCTCCGGAAGAGTCTCGGCTCCGTCGCAGCACGGGCGGCTTTCCCGAGGGAGGGGAGGACTAAGGTAGCTAGGAGACACCCCCCCCCCCCACACACACACCCGGACTGCGCCTGCGCGCAGGTGCCGGGACTCGCGCAGCTCGGACTCGGCCCTTCCGGTTTCCAACCCCCTCCCTTCGGGAGGACCACGCCCCGCCGCCTGCGCCTGCGCCTGCGCCCTGGTCCCGGGGTGCGCCTGACCGCCGTCGGCTCAGCAGCTGCGCAGTCCACACCCCGGCCCGGGGCCCCGCCCCACCCCGCCTCCCGACGCCGGCGTGACGTCACCACGCCGGGCGGCCGCCATTACACAGAGCCGAGCTCCGGGGCTAGGGCGAGCGGAGGAGTCGGCGACCGCGGCGGGCGAGCGGGCGGGCGGGCGAGCGAGCGGGCGGGTGGGTGGGCGGGCACCGCGGAGGGCGAGCGGGCGAGCGGGCGAGCGGGCCAGCAGCCGCCAGGACCAGGCGTCCCCGGGAGCCGGCGGCGGCGTGTGCGCGAGGCCCGGGCGCGGGCGGGCGGCGCCATGGACGAGAAGTTGTTCACCAAGGAGCTGGACCAGTGGATCGAGCAGCTGAACGAGTGCAAGCAGCTGTCCGAGTCCCAGGTCAAGAGCCTGTGCGAGAAGGTGAGCCGCGCGGGCGGGCGGGCGGGCGGGCGGGTCGGTGCCGCCGGCGGGACGCGAGCCGCGGCAACATGGCGGAGCGGCCGGCGGCCCGGGCCCGGCCCCGAGCGAGCGAGCGAGCGCCCCGCGCCGGCCCCCGCCCGCCGCCTAAGATGGCGCCATTGGCCGACTCGGCTGCTTCGGGGGAGCGGGGCGCCCGGGCCGGCGGCGGGGCTCCCGGGGGAAGGCGGGCTCCGGGGGGCGGGCGGCACGTCCTGCGTGCTCGTTTTCTGGTTGGAAAAGTTACCGATTGTCGCCGCGGCCGGGGCGGGGGGCTTGCAGCCCACGCAGGCTCACGACACTCGTGTTTTGTCTGGCCTGGTTCTGTTGGTTTTCTCTAGAAGCCGCCAGCTGAGCTCTATTTTTAATTGAGATTTTGTTAACTCCGTGTTCTAAAGTACGTAAGATGGTCGTTTCCTCCGTGAGCATGCTAGCTCCGTTCACCGTAGTTAACTTTCGCGTTTCATTTTCCTGCAGAGTCGGGCAATAGTATTTTGTATCAGTGGAAAGGGTTTTCGGAGAGCTCCTTGTGGTTTGCTGCGAAAATTAGGTCGAGTTTGTTGATGTATGTGATCAAGATAATTTTCAAAAACTAACAAAAATTGCAGCATTAAATCCAATTTGGATTTATTTATCCCGAACCTAGACAAAACTCCTGCCCGTTGATGAGCCAGCTAATCTGGAGTTTCCGGGTCTTCCCGGTAGCCCGGCGGGCCTGGTGCTGACGGTGGAGCCCGGGTGGTCCCGACCCTTGGCAAGTGCCAAGCCAACAGGTGTGCGCCGGCGGGCTCCACCTGGATCTCCTGCTTTGACCTCTAATTCTCACATCAAATGAGGTCGGCATTTTCAAGGTTTAGAAACAAACTGAGGCTGTCTAGCATGGCCCGTGTTCTGGGCTGGAGCCCCAGCACTACTCGGTAAACACTTAGTGAATCTTTAGTGAGCTGGATGACTAGTCATTTGTGAAGAAAGCTTTGAAGAGAGGTAATGGTGTAGCTCTGCTGCAGGTTAGACCTGGACACTAGTCCCCTTCTTGCATGAGGAATTGTGACTCCTGTGTGGCAACTGGTCTACTTGATCCTTCTTCCCCGATTGGAAAGAGTTTAAAACATGTCGTGAAGTCACTTCTGACCTAATTAGTACTTGTGTTATTGAATATCCAGGATTGCATACTATCTGAGGGAGGTCAAAAGGCAATGACCGCATTCTCAAGAAGCTTTGCCTCTCGTTGGAGATGCTGGCGAGTCTTGAGCTGGGCGAGAGGTTTGCTTTGGTGCTGAGGTGGGGGTAGCTGGAGCCTAATGGATCTGTGCTCATTGTTTCCACAGCTTTATAAACTCAGATTAGTGAGGGTGATCAGCTTCGTTTCGCTTGTTTTCTCAGTGTCCATATTTTAGTTCTGTAAACCCCCCCCCCAAAAAAAAGTAATGCTTGAAGCCAAGTGTCACATGAAATTTCCACCAAATGGATTTTTGGTGAATTATTGTCACCCAGTCTGGGTGTTTTTAATTTGTATTTCAACTTTTGAAGCTATATATATAAACCTTCCAAACTGTTTTGAGATCTGGCCTCAAACTCACATCCACCCTCCTTCCTAACTCCACTCCCAAATGCTGGGATTAAAGGTGTGCCTGGCTCAGTTAAAATTCTGAAAGATACCTGTTCGAAATAACTATCGGTAATTTCATTTCATAAGAAGGAATGATAGATAACCCAGCACTTGGGAGGCAGAGGTTGGAGAATCCCTGTGAGTTCCAGGCCAGCCTGGGCTAGAGTGAAACTCAACCTCGAGGCCACTCACTCCCACCCCCACCCAAAAAAAAAAAAGGGGGAATAATATGAAAGCTTTCTTTTTTACCTACATACCTTTTTTTTTTTTGTTTTTTGTTTTTTGTTTTTCGAGGTATGGTCTCACTCTAGTCCAGGCTGACCTGGAATTCACTATGTAGTCTCAGGCTGACCTCGAACTCAAGGCAATCCTCCTACCTCTGCCTCCTGAGTGCTGGGATTCAAGGCGTGCGCCACCATGCCAGTTTACCTACATACCTTAACCGTAAAAATAGAAGTACACCGTAAGTACTTACGTGATTAAAACATCCTGAGCACACCTTTAAATCCCAGCACTTGGGAGGCAGAGTTAGGAAGATTGCCCAGAGGCCACCCTGAGACTACTATCGAATTCCAGGTCAGCCTGGGCTACAAGACCCTGCCTTGAAAACAACAACAAAATTTAAACGAGAGTGCAAGCCTTACTGTACCAGCTTAACTGGCTAGGCATGTACAGATTGAAAAGTAATATCAGCTTGCTCTGGGTGTGGTGGTGCATGCTTTGAAATCCCAGCACTTGGGGAGGCTGGGCTCACATGTCCATGTCCGAAGTTAGCTATCCCATCTTTATGAATTGCAGTGAAAGCCTTCTATTACGAGACTTGAACAGTAGTTTAACTTGGGTATTTTTTTTAATGTTTTCAGGTTATATTAAACCCATGGAGAATATTGTTAGGTAGCCAGTTTTTTCTCCCCAAAGGAGTTCTCTACCTATGTATGCAGTTTCCCATGGCAAGCACTATAAAGTAATCATTAGGGCTTTGTTTAATTTTAACATTTGTTATGTGAATCTGGGGAAAGAAGACTGTTTCCTTCTAATTTGATGAGCTGACAGATTGGCCCAAGATTAAATTCTTGTATGAAGTAATAAACTTGTATTTATTTATGAATGTTTAAAAGGCTGTCTGGCTTATTTCCATAGAGGTAGTTTGAATGTTGAGAACAAAACAGTGGGGTCCATGTTCCAGAATGTTATTTTCCTTATACTTTCTTTGATACATAATTACTGTTCTGTTTATAGATATAAAGCAAGTACTTCAATAGGTTAAGTGATTTTGGCAACAAGAGCTAAAATTAAGGTTTGGGGGGGTTATGAATTCCAATCCCAGTGTTGTAGTTTTGCTTTTTAGATCCCTTTTCTGGGGTGCAGGTGAATTGGGACCAAATGGAATTGTGGAGTCAATAATTCTGTTAAGTGAAGCATCTGTCCTGTTTGAGAGCTTCCATTGTGCTCTATACTGTTCTACTTAATTTTTTCATTTGCATGTGGCTAGCTACATTTGCACCTCAAATAAGATTGGTGAGATGAAAACCTTGGGTCATTTTCCTGTGTCTTAGATGGCAGAGCTGTAAGATTTTCTAATCAAGCATAACTTTGACATTACCAGTGTCACTTATAAAATGCCTTTATTTTACCTGTGTACCTGTGTGAGAGATGTTTCATGATTGTGAGCCGTGAAGTGGTGCTGTCAGTTTGGATTAGCTTAATGAGAAAACAGTTCTGTTTACAGAAAAGATTGCTCGTCCTCCCTCCATTTTCTTTGTTTAGGGCACTAAAGGTGAATATCGTGCAGTACAAGAATGATGACCCTGGAAACCAGTATGGTGGTAACCCCAGCTACTAGGGCTGAGGCAGGAGGATTGGGAGTTCAAGGACAAAAAGATGAGTCCTGGGCTGGAGAGATGGCTTAGCACTTAAGGCACTTGCCTGCAAAGCCTAACAACCCTGGTTAGATTCTCCAGTACCCATGTAAAGCCAGATGCACAAAGGGGCGCATGCACCTGGAGTTCCTAGAGACCCTGTCATACCCATTCTCTCTGTTTGCAAATAATAAAGATGGACTGGAGAAATAGCTCAGCAGTTAAGGTGCTTTCCTGCAGAGCCTAACCTGAATTTGATTGCCCAGTATGCACATAGGCCAGATGCACGCAGTGGCTAAAGGCTATGGCACACCCATATATTTTTTCAGAAAGATGAATCTTGGAGGAATAAAGGGGTAATATCTATATATGTGTACAGTCTCACCTGGTTTACAGAACGGATATTTTTTTCACATAGGTCTGGTATTTCAGAGTTTGCTAAGAAGTATCCTTTGTTTAGTTGGGAGAAGATATGCTAGGGAATCCAGAACACATGGAGTTTGGATTGAGGTGGCTTTCCAGAGTACCGAGGAAAGACAGATCAACACTACTTTGTATTTTTTAATTTTTTTAATAATTTTATTTGAAAGAAGAGAGAGGGAAAATGGGCATTATCAGAGCCTCCTGCCGCTACAAATGAACTCCAGATGCATACACCATTTCATGCATCTGGCTTTATGTGGGTACTGGGGAATCAAACCTGGGTTCCTTAGACTTGGCAGGCAGGCACCTTAACTGTTGAGCCATTTCTCCAGCCTCCTGTTTATCTTTTTTTTTTTTTTTAATGCATTCTTATATTTATTTGCCAGTGGAGAGAGAAAGAGAATGGGCATACCAGAGCTTGCCACTGCAAACTTTATATGGGTACTGGGGAATTGAACGCCGGGACAGCAGGTTTTGCAAGCAGGCACCTTTAACCACTGAGCGTTTCCCCAGTCCTCGACTGCTCATCTTAACTTTACTTCATTTAAAATCTTTTTTAAAAAAAAAAATTTTATCCTGGTCTATAAAGTTCTCTTCTACCCAAGCAAAATATGAACTGTATTGGGATTAGGAAGGGGAAGTTGGTGGTTGTTTTAAATAGTATATGTATGTGTATATATGTTTTTTGAGAGAGACCAGTGCATCACGGCCTCCTGGCATTGCAGTCGAACAGCAGGTACATGTTTTGCTTTGTGCATCATGCTTTACATGGGTACTAAGGAATCAAACATGGTCCGTTGGGCTTTGCAAGCAAGCCCCTTAATCACAAAGCCACCTCTCCAGCTCTATAGCTTTTGTTTGTGCTTAGGGGTAGAGTAGGCTAAAAAGTCTCCAGCTGTCACCTAATAGATGGGAGGGGGTGTCCAATCCGGGACCAGCTGCTGAATTTCACTCTTCAGTGCTAGTGCCTCTTTGTAGATTGGGATTGGATGATCAGAGCAGTGAGAGGTGGTGTGTGTTTCCAGATGTGGGCCTGCCTTCCTTTAATACTCGTTGCCCTGGCAGGCCTGAACTCCCTATCCTCCCTCCTGCCTCAGCCTGCAGAATCCTGGGTGTACCTCCAAACCTGACTTTGGAATCTAGTTTTTTGAGGTAGGGTCTTGCTGTAGCCCAGGCTGACCTAGAAGTCACTATGTAGTCTCAGGCTGGCTTTGAAGTGCTGGGATTAAAGGTGTTCCATTACCATGCCTGGCAAAAGAGGAGAGAGACAGAATGGGTGTGCCAGGGGCTCCAGCGGCTGTTAACAAACTCCAGATGCATGTACCACCTTTACGTGGTACCAGGGAATGCAGGCAAGCACCCTAACCGCTGAGCCATCTCTCTAGCACTAATAAGGTTTTTTTGTTTTGTTTTTCTTTAACTTTTTTATTGATAGCTTCTATAATTATAGACAATAAACAACTATAATTCCCTCCCCAACCTCTGTCATATCTCTTCCCCCTGCTTTTTTTTTCTCTGTGTCTTCATCTTTTCCTCTCATGTAGGTATTGTCGTGCACTGCAAAATCATGAATATCAAGGCCATTTTGTGTCTGGAATTTTGCCTTGTAAGCAGTCCTCCCCTTCCTTTGGCTCTTACAATCTTTCTGCCACTTCTTCCACAATAGACCCTGAGCCTCAGGAAGTGTGATGGAGATGTCCCGGTGCTGCCCTGGGGTGTCTTTGAGTTATCCCAGTGGTCACTGCCACGCCATCTCTTGAGATGGCCTCCGGTCTCACCCAAGCTGAGTATGAGGCTGGCTGGGCCGGTGAATCTATTCTTATGTTTTGATTTTACTATCAGATAATATTTACCCTTTTAGGGATAGAAAAAATGGCAAGCTTTTGTTTTCAACTGTCTCTCAGAAACCAGTAGAGTTCTTTTACCTGGGTAATGGAGAGATTATGGGGTGAGTTGTGTTTACTATTGAAGATGTGACTATGTAGATTTTATTTTTGTAATTTGTTCAGTTATTAGGCTTTCATTAGTTTTCACTATTTAGTTTTCCCTTGGTGGCATTATCTCAGTGCACAGCTATTTATCACACTGGTTTGTGCTCTGATTAATAGGAGATCTTCAGATTGTCAGGTTGATCTTTTAGCTCCTTTTTTAAAAAAGTATTTATTATTTGCATGTTTTGTATGTGTACCAGGGTCTTTTGTTGTAGTTGAACACCAGACGCATGTGTCACTTTTTGTGTCTAGCTTTACTTAAAGTTGAACCTGGACCAGCAGGCTTTGCAAACAAGTGTCTTTAACTGCTGAACCATCTCTCCAGCCCATAGTTAAACTCATGAGAGGAAATATTTTAGAATGTGTTTAGTGGTATTCATAATTTATATTTCTTTGCTACCTATTATCTATATAACAAGTGGTAATGTTTTAGGATGGAATAGAATTTTCAGTGATAGAAATCCTAAAGACCATCCAGGCTGACATCTTTTACAGAAGGGGTAGAAATAGGCTCAAAGTGGGTAAGTTTTGTTTGTGATGAGAATGTTTATAACATTACATACCAATTTTTACCTTATGTGGAGATGATTGAAATAGTTTAATTCATTCACTTCTGTAGGCTTTAAGTCAGGAGAGATCAGTTTTGTTGTGTAAGATACATGGCTTTAACTGCTATGCTAGCTCCCCAGACCCTGTTTTTATTCATTTATTTGATTTGCTTGAGTACTTGAGACAGGAGCTTGCCAGGGCCCTTTGCCACTACAAACAAACACCAGACAGACCCTTGTGCCACTTTTTGTTATTGGCTTAAACCTGGGCCAGCAGGCTTTGCAAGCATATGCTGATATATGGCTTTTAAAGTAAATGGTTATTTCTTTTGGTCATAAACATGTAAGGACAAATTTTGTTTTCGTCTATAATATAATTATCCTTTATTCCATAGTGTAAAACCCTAAATGGTAATGTTAAATAGATTTTGTTTGTTTTTCAAGATAGGGTCTCACTCTAGCTCAGGCTCACCTGGAACTTACTCCGGTCTCTTAACTCACCATGGTCCTCCTATGGACTCTGCCTCCCAAGTGCTGAGATTAAAGCAGCTCGCTACCATGCCTAGCTAAATAGAAAATTTTAAAGTTATGAGTTAAAGGATTGTAATACCATGATTACAAATAGTATGCTTGAGGCTGGGAAGATTGGCAGCTTAAGCATGGGGGCCTCTGGCTCAGGAGTCCTCCAAGTTCTACTTCCTGTAATACACAACGTCAAAGCTGTGCGTGGCAGGTCAGGCCAAAGAATCGCTGCTGCGGGATTTGAGAGACCCAGCCTCAAAAAAAATATGTTGATGAGTGATTAATACATCACCAAGTGTTCTCTTGTGTTTGCGTTCACCATGATGGATGCATGCTCACGCATAAAATTAGTTCAGTGGTCATGTGCTTGCTTAACTTGCATGAACACCCTGAGTTCAGTTCCCCCAGTGCCCACATAAGCCAGATGCACAAAGTGACTCATGCATCTGGAGTTTGTTACTGGTGGCCCTGGTACGCCCGTTCTCCTTCTCCCCCTGTATCTCTCTGCTTGCAAATAAATAATTAAAAAATATATATGCATCTTTTTGGTGGTGAATGAAAGACAGCACAAGGAAAAGCTTGCTAATGGAAGTTAATTAACCTAAAATTCCTTTTCTTCAAGGGCTAATATACATTCTTTTCTATCAATCCCCACTCAGATCTGGCTTTATACACTAGTTGCTGACCTTAATATTTTTTCACAATTATGAAAACCACATGTCAAAAAAACTGCATTAAAAAACCTACATTTAATCTTACAAAGAAAGCCTATAATGCTAACTGAAGTTCTTTAGGATAATGAATATTCTTTCTGGTTGTTTTGCTGTTTAAAAAATTGTATTTTAATTGTTTATTAAAGAAAAAATTTGTGTGCCTCTTGCTGCTGCAAATGAACTCTAGACACATGCTGTATGATGTGCATCTCTGGCTTAACATGGAAAAGAATTTAGGCTAGCAAGGAAGCGCCTTAACCACTGAGCCATTTCCCTAGCCCCTAAGAATTGGAAATGACTTCAGATTTACTTAAAAGGCAAAAATAAAAAATCAATTGTATTTTTTTTTCAGCTTGTCTGTTTTATGATTGTATTGGAAGGTGTATTCTCTCAACTGTGTAGTAGAAGGGGAAGTGTTAGCTGAGTGTGGTGGCACATGCCTTTCTTTAATCTCAGCACTTGGGAGGCAGATGTAGGATAGATGTGGGTTCAAGGCCACCCTGCATAGTGAATTGCCTAACATTTGGATGGCTGGAGAGATGGCTCAGTGGTTAAGTTGCTTGCCTCCAGAGCCTAACTACTTGAGTTCATTTCCCCACAAGTCAGCTTGGGCTAGAACAAGACCCTACCTCGAAACACCTTCCCCCCCCCAAAAAAAAAAAAGAATGAATGAATGTGAAGTGTTAAATTATTTGAGGTAAAGTTATAATGAACACTAGAATTAGATTCCTTTGTGAAGCAATCCTACAATAAGATTGGAAGGAGGTTAATCCCAGCACTTGGGAGGCAGAGGTAGGAGAATCACCATGAGTTCAAGGCCACCCTGAGACTACATAATGAATTCCAGGTCAGCCTGGGCTAGAGTGAGACCCTACCTGGCGGGGGGGGGGGGGGGGGGGGGGATTGGAAGGAGGGGCTGGAAAGACAGCTCAGCGATTAAGGCGATGCCTGATGATGCTCTATTCCTCTGTACCCACATAAAGCCAGATGCATGAATTGGTGCTGGCCTAAAACATACTTACATTATTTAGTCACCTCAAAGCCTCAGCTACCCAAGTGTGGATATCACAGGCATGAATTATCATGCTTGGCTAATAGTATTGGCCTGACATCCACAATGAGTGCCGCGTGTTGTCCTCTCTGCCTTTCCTGGCTGACTTGGTCAGTAAGAACTTGATGATGGTTTAGTGGCCAGGCCTGTTCTCTTGGGTGCTTTTCTGAGAGTATTCCAGAACCATTGCTTCTTGGGCTGTGTGGGAGGAGGAGGTAGGGGATAATCTCAGGTAGCAATTGTCACCCTCCACTTTGTTGGCAGGGTTTCTTGCTCACTACTGTGTTTACCAGACAAGCTGGCCTTTGAGCTTCTGGGGATTTTCCCGTCTCCACCTCACATCTTGGTGTTGGAGGGCTGGGATTAAAGACCTGTGACTTTACATGGTCTGGAGATCCAAACTTTATGCACTGAACCATCTCCCCACGCCCATTTTAAGTATCTGGTAGACAGTAGTAATTCATAAATGTGTTGTGCGGCCCTTTTCTACAGTATAAATTCAATAGTTGTGTGCCCTTAAGGAAATGATGAATGAGTAATTGGTGAATCTGTTGTTAGTACATTAATTTTTCTTTGAATTAGTTGTCTTCCTTGAAAAGGCCTGGCATGAATGAGCTCCTTTCATCTCATGTTACTTTAATGGTAAGAATGCCCCACATTTATATAGGGCATTTCCTTTATAGCTGATTGACTCCATAGCAGGTTGGAAATGAAGTTGTGAGATACCAGATACAAACCCACAATACCAAAAGGATGTTGTTGATAATAAGCTGATTCCTCTAAAGATTACTTACTTTCAAGAGAATTCCAAATTGTTTGGATTTTTATTTTATTTATTTATGTATTTATTTACTGGTTTTTCGAGGTAGAATCTCGCTCTGGTTCAGGCTGACCTGAAATTCACTATGTAGTCTCAAGGTGGCCTAGGATTTTTTTTTTAAGATAGCATTTTTACTTAGAACAGTTTCTTACCTATTTTTAGGTTTAACCTTATTCTAGGAAGTTTCTGTCAAATCTTTTATTTTTGCTTGATTTTATTTTAATACCAGACTATACCACTTGAATTTCAGGAGTCTGATAAGTCAAACTTGATAATGGTATTAATTATATAATTTTACAAACTTAATCTTTTCCCTCAGATAATAAACAATTGCCCTCACTGAGAAATTTGATGGCCTTGAAAAATGTTTAGTGGAAGCAGAAGTGGTTAGTGTGGTTTTTGCTTCAATACAAAAATAGGTGGAGGGCTGAAGAGATGGCTTAGCGGTTAAGGCATTTGTCTGAAATGCAGAAGGACCTGAGTTCGATTCCCCAGTGCCCATATAAAGCCAGATGCACAAGAGAGCGTATGTGTCTGGAGTGCGTTTGCAGTGGATGGGGAGGCCCTGGTGTGCCCATTCTCTCTCTCTCTCTCTCTCTCTCTCTCTCTCTCTCTCTCTCTCTCTCTCAATAAATAAATAAATAAATAAATAAATAAAATATTTTTAAAAATAGGTGGATAGTGCTTTCATTTAGAGTCAAATGCTTGTATCATGTACTTTATTATGCTAGAGCTGCAATTGTATAACCATGGTTGGTGGAGGCCTGCAGGCTCTAGAGCTGACCTACGTTAGAAGGGCCCATCAAGAATTTGTACTTTGCATGCGACTCTTCTGTAATGCAGTCTCTCAGACCTCTATTAGTTTTCTTAATTGTGCAATAATTTTCTAGCATATAGTAAGTGATTGTTTATTGACTGAATGATAACTTCTACTTCCACACTTAGAATTGGCATTTGAGTTTGTGATTATATGTGAGAATGCATATGCTACTAAGTAATTTCGTTGTTGTTTTTTAACTTTTTTGTTAATATGTTGCTCCCCCCTTCCCCAGGTAGCATCTCACTCTAGCCCAGGCTGGCCTGGAACTCAGAGTGATCCTCATACCTCTGCCTCCCCAGTGCTGAGATTGGAGGCATGTGCCACCATACCTGGCAGCTTCTGGTTTTGTTTTCTAAAAGCAGCCTAAAAAGTATGTGTATTTAATAGTCCATTTGTGCTGGGCGTGGTGGCACACGCCTTTAATCCCAGCACTCGGGAGGCAGAGGTAGGAGGATCACCATGAGTTCGAGGCCATCCTGAGACTACATAGTAAATTCCAGGTCAGCCTGGGCTAGAGTGAGACCCTACCTCGAAAAACACACACACACAAAAAAAAAAAAAGTCCATTTGTAAAACTAGAGGCCTGTATTTTGGTAAAGAAATGAAAGCTGGGTGAGGTGACATACACCTCTTAATTGCAACACTCCAGAGGCTGAGTTCTAGGCCAGCCTGGGGCTACAGAGTTCCATGTCAACCTGGGCTAGAGTGAGACCCTGCCTTGAAAAAAATAAATAAATAAGAAATAAATCAAAGTTTTAGTGTCTTAACAAAAAGTCAAGAAACCTGGGAGCTTGGAGGGCCTCCTTAGTGCTAGAACTCCAGGGCTGAGAAAGTGGCTCCTGTGTCCTAGATCTTGTGATGCTGAGGCTGCTATCCTGCCCTCCTCTAATAGGGTGAGCTAGCCGGTGGATGGAATCTAATCACGTCTTTATTTAATAAGATCCACAATGCCTGATGTTTTATCATCTACCAGCTCTGCTCTTTAAGGGATATTAAATGTGAGTAAACTTACCTCTTGTTAGTGCTGCTTAATGCTAATTGTATCATTTTTTTTTTCTCCCATCTATAGGCTAAAGAAATCCTGACAAAAGAGTCCAACGTGCAAGAGGTTCGATGTCCTGTCACAGTCTGTGGAGATGTGCACGGGCAATTTCATGACCTCATGGAACTGTTTAGAATCGGTGGCAAATCACCAGATACAAATTACTTGTTTATGGGCGATTATGTTGACAGAGGATATTACTCAGTTGAAACAGTTACACTGCTCGTAGCTCTTAAGGTAATTTCAGTTTTCTATTTGAGCCATTTGAACTGGGTAAGACAGCCCTCTTCATATTCTTTTTCCCTGATGATTTATCATCTTCATCTCAATGTTAAATTTTAGATCTAACCTTGGGCACCTGTGTTCTGAAAGATTCAAGGACTTTTGTCAAGTAGCAATTTTAGTTTAGTAAATTAATTATGAAGAGATAATATAATTAAATTGGAGTATTAAAAAGTACAGACATCAAATTTTGGAATATTTATATATTATGACAATCTTATGAGAATTTTACTGAGGAATTTAAAGAGGAAGAGGGCATTGTATGAAAGTAACTATAGCATTATCCTTAATATTGACCTGAATATCCAACAGTGAGTAGATATCTAAATTCTACTTTATCCCAGTGGTATAATTTTGCAGGCATTAAATATGACCTAATAATCTAGGATACTAGAAATGATAAATGCATCTGGGTGTGGTAGCACACATCTTTGATCCCAGCACTCAGGAGGCAGAGGTAGGAATACCTCTGAGTTAGAGGCCAACCCAGAGGGCACAGAGTGAGTTCTAGGTCAGCCTGGGCTAGAGAGACCCTGCCTCAAAAAGGCACGTGCCCCCCCCCCCCCCAAGGAAGGAAGGAAATTGGTAGTTTGAGTCGAGGCCATCATTGGCTACATCAATAAGCTCTAGGCCAGCCTGAATATTATACTGAGATCCTGCCTTTAAAGAAACAGTAGTTAAAAGAAGCTGTTGAACAATCTTATTGTGGCTAGTTGAAATGTACAAATGAAAAGTTGGTTTTGGGATTGGATGCTGTCTTTCACTTGTAAAAAATTGTTTGACATATATTTAAGGTAGAAGCTTTGCTCCCCTCTTTGCCTAGGCAACAGTCTCATTTTTATCACAAAATATTCAGAATTATAAAACTGCTGTCACCGACTTTCTAATATTAGACCAGCAGTGAGATTGGGTTTTAGCTAGAGCTGAGTATTATGTGACTAAAATGTGAGTTGTGAAAAATGCTGCTGCATCTTGGAGGTCTAGATTAGATGGTGAGGGGCTCTGTGATGACTGACAGAAGCTTGGAGCACAGATTACAGAGAATGGCTTGAGTCACGTCCTCTCAAATTTTACCTGCTGAAACCCTCCCTAACTCCTTGTGTTACATTATTTAATTATTTAATGAATGGTGTCAATGGTCACAAAAAGAGATTGGGGAGGGCACAGGTGTAGGGAGGCCTGCAGAAGGGAGCCAACTGCTGACATCTTGATCTTGGACTCCTGCGAGGGCTGTATAGCGTCAGCCCTCACTGGAGGAAAGGTGGCCCTCTCAGCAGCTGGTATTGGAACAAATGGATCATGAACTTAAATGTAGGAGCAAAAGCTATGTGTCTACAATCAGATATAGGAGAAATTGATTTTAATAACTGTGTTAGTACAGACAGCTATCCTGGCCTAGGGGTTATTAGTAGAGGTTTGATGCCCAGCACCACAAAAAACCGAGCATGGTGATTCTTGCCTGTGATCTCAGTATGTGGGAGTTAAAAAGAGGAGGCTCAGAAGTTGAAGGTTAGCCTTGGCTATATTGTGAGTTTAAGGCCAGCCTGAGCAGTCCATAGACATAAAATTTATATCAAAACTAACATTTTGACTGTTTTTCCAAAGACATAACAAAGAGTAAGTATTTCAAAGTCTCAACAGAGACTAGAGAGATGGCTCAGCGTTTAAGACACCTGCCTGCAAAACCTGACAGCTTAGGTTTGATTTCCCAGTACCTATGTAAAGTCAGTTGCACAAAGTGGCACTTGCATCTGGAGTTTCTAGAGGTCTTGGCACTCATTCATATTCTCTTTTTCTTTTTTCCTACAAATAAAATATAAAAGCATTTCTAAAGGGAAGGGATACTTCTTTTTTTTTTTTTTTTTTTTTTTTTTTTTCGAGGTAGGGTCTCGCTCTAGCCCAGGCTGACCTGGAATTCACTATGTAGTCTCAGGGTGGCCTTGAACTCATGGCGATCCTCCTACCTCTGCCTCCCAAGTACTGGGATTGAAGGCGTGCGCCACCACGCCCAGCTGGGAAAGGATACTTCTTGTACCCTTCAAGGATTTAAACCTAAGAAATAAAAGTGCATTTGTTCTCTTGCAAAAAAAATAGATAAATAAAGTAAAAAGCTTCAATAATGAGCCAGGCATTTGGTGGCACTTACCTTTCGTCCCAGCTCTTGAGGGTACTTAGGTTTGGTGAGTCATTGTACATTCAAGGTCAGACTGGGCAAGGTTGAGACCCTGCCTAAAAAAAAAAAAACAACAAAACTCTTACCAGGACTTTTTATTCATTTATTTTTTGGTTATTTTATTGATAGCTTTCATAATTATAGACAATAAGCCATTATAATTCTATCCTCACACTCCCTCATATCTCCTCCCCCCTCTCACTAGTCTCTTGTTTCTGTGTCATCTTTTTTTCCTATTAGGAAAGTTTTAACAAGGCTTTTTAAAGACAGTCTGTGTTACCCAAGATGGCCTTAAACTCAATCTTCCATGGTCTCCTGAGTGCTGGGATTGTAGGCATGCACCTACGTACCTCGTTTACAAGATTATTTTTGTTTTTTAAATGATTTGCCTGTGTACACACATGCTCCTGGGCCTTTTGCCACTGCAAATGAACACCAGACACCTGGACCACTCTTTGCATCTGACTTTCATAAGTGGCTTGGGGTTGGCAGGCATTGCATTCAAGTTCCTTTAATTGCTGGGCCATCTTCCCAGTCTTCAAGACATAATTCTTTGTTTGGCTTAACGGGCAATGTAAATAACAGAGACATCCAAAGAGATGTGTGTTTAGGAAACACAAATTAAAGTCATAATGAGGTACCATCCACTTCACACTTACTAAAGTGGCAATAATTAATAATGGCAATAATACCAAGTGTAGTTGAATATGCTGAGATTTAGGATCCTCTTGCATTACTATTGGGAATGTGAAGTGATCCACCCACTTGTGAAAAAGTTAGAGAATTCTAAAAAAAGGTGGAAATAATAACCTCACAAAAGTGATCATTGCAACAGTTACTTGTCTTAGCTAGGGGGAAAAGCCAGTAACACTAGAAGCCATCAATAGCTGATGAATGTGGAAGCAAAATGAAGGTGGGTGTGGTGGCTTGTGTCCTGGAGGCAAGCCTGGGCTAAAGTGAAGATCTTGTCTGAAAAGGGAAAGGAAGGGAAAAGAAAGGAAGACATTGTGATGTGACTATACAGTGAGGTGCCGTGACTGTAAAAGGAATCACTCGTGTCTGCTGTAGCGTGGATGAGCAAGTGATGCTCGGCACAAAGGCTACATTTTGTGTTTTCTATTTATATTACATTTCTAGAAAAGGCAGTCTTTCGAGATAGATTGGTGGTTGCCAGGAGCTGGGAGAGTGGGTGGGATTGGGAATGACTTCGGTTCGGCATGAGGGACTTTGGGTTCTAAATCAAGGTTGTGATGATGGTTGCATAACCGGTTTACTAAAAGCCATTGATGTGGTAAAAATTCATAGCAAATCTTATCTCCCATAATAATACTTCTCATAAAGTCAGTGGGAGAGGCCAGGCTTGGTGGCACATGCCTTTAATCCCAGCACTTGGGAGGCAGGGATAGAAGGATCCTGTGAGTTAAGGCTAGCCTGGATTGACTACAGACTGAGTGCCAGGTCAGCCTGAGCTAGAGTGAGACCTTCAGGGTGGGGGTGTGGAACTAAAGTCGGTGGGAGAGAGTTCGGATTTAGTTGAGATGGCATTGGCAAACACTTTAGGGATATTTAAAAACATTTGTAATTGGTGATTTTAGCTCTTTGTTGTAGGAATGTGTATTATGTTTTTAACAAAATTGGAGCTCTGGATTTCCCTACAGAATGTTTCCTGAGGTGTCACTTTGCTTTTTTTTTTTTTTTTTCACTTTGCTTTTTGACAGAGCTGGCTGATGGTTTCCATTTTGTTTCAGGTTCGTTACCGGGAACGTATCACCATTCTTCGAGGGAATCACGAAAGCAGACAGATCACCCAAGTGTACGGTTTCTACGACGAGTGCTTAAGAAAATACGGAAATGCAAATGTTTGGAAATACTTCACAGACCTTTTTGACTATCTTCCTCTCACAGCCTTGGTGGATGGACAGGTTTGTGTGTCTTCACACACTGCTATTGATGATAGCTGCTTTCCTAGTGTTCACTGCTTTTTTCCTCTCAGCCCTTTGGACTTATAGTTTCGTTTGGTTCAGTTTTTGTTTTGTTTTTAGGAGATAGGGCTTCAATCTAGTCCAGGCTAACCTGGAACTCCACTCTAGTTCCAGGCTGGCCTTGAACTCACAGTAATTCTCCTTCCTCTCCCTCACCAGTCCTGGGATTGGAGGCGTGTACTGCCGCCCACCAGCTTTAGTAAAGACTGATGGCTTTGTTAAGTTTTTCCTTTGTATCAGATACTAGACTGTGTTGGGGATAGAAAATGTAGCCCATTCAGCTTTGAAGGCTATTTTCTGGATGAGTCTGGGAGATGTAAGGACCTGTTTGCCAATCCCAGTTGAAGTGTACACCAGAAGCTTACAAGAAACCCCTAGATCCTAAGTGGGCCTTTGGCAGGGATAAGATTAGAGAAACATTTTGTGGGAGGAGCTGATTGAGTCTAGATGCCTTGGGGGGGAAGGTGGGTACCTGGTGGGGGGGGTCTGATGAAACACTGACAGGACTGAGGCTCTTGCCTAAAGCTTAGTCCAAATCACATTAAAGTTTCTCTTTGGTTAAATTAACATTTCTAATCAATCTTTTCAGATCTTCTGTCTCCATGGTGGTCTTTCACCATCCATAGATACACTGGATCACATCCGAGCACTTGATCGCCTACAAGAAGTTCCTCATGAGGTTTGGCTGGCTTTTGTTTGCTAAATTCTTGTCAGAAAGTTTTTTAGGAAGAGGAAAGGTTTAATTGTAACTTGAGCTTATATTCTTTAATTCTCGAAAGGCAAACCCATAAGACAAGAGCATTCCTGTTTTATTCAGAAAAAGCTTAGAAGTGTTTCAGGTCACAGTATCTGTGGGGCAGATCTCAACTAGGACTTGCAGTAGGACAGTAGCAGCATGGGCTACTGACTTAGCCACTAGCCCATACTGCCCGATGCTGATATTCACGTACAGGCAGAGTTTACTACTGTTGGTAGCAAACACCATTCAAAAAGTACCTTTGGAGAATACTATTTATGAGTTACTCTAATCATGAATTTGGCCTTTTTGCAAAAGGCGGTTTCTAACTTTGATCTGGTTTTTAGGGCCCCATGTGTGATCTGCTTTGGTCAGATCCAGATGATCGTGGTGGTTGGGGCATATCTCCTCGAGGAGCTGGTTACACCTTTGGCCAAGACATTTCTGAAACATTTAATCATGCCAATGGGCTCACGCTGGTGTCTAGAGCTCACCAGCTGGTGATGGAGGTATGTTCTGCTCTTTGAAATAGGATTTGCTTCTCAGTAACTGAAAGAGAGTTTGTGCTGCTATTTGTGAGACATTCTGTGTATTCCTTCTAGAATTTGCCCGTAGAGTGGGAGCCTTTTCAGTAGATGCACCTGGTGATGCAGGCACAGATTCCATGTGTTTTTAGGGAATTCCTAATGGCTTGGATTTAAGAGTGCAGTCTAACCAAAAAATAGACATAGGGAGAATCTGTCTCAGGAAAATGACACAAGAGCCATCAGGGATGACACTTGTACTCAGGAGCACGGGCACACAGTTGTAGGCAATACTAAACACAAAATAGAACAAAGAAAAGCTTATAGGTACAGGTGGATTTTAGGGTTTTGCACTGAAGATACTATGAGGGATATCTTATATGCACCTGGGCAGTGAACAGCATAGAGGCCTTCTGCTATGACTGGTTAAAATAATGATGATGATGATGCTGTTCTGCTCTCCTGAAGTAGCTGTATTAGTCAGCTTTCTGCCAGTGTAGCAAAACATCTGGCCAGGTACTTGTGAAATAGGTTGGTTGGTTTGGGCTCATGATTGTGGAGTCACCGTCACTTGTGTAAGAGAGTAAACATTTTTTTCTTTCACCTTTTTCTTACAGGGATACAACTGGTGCCATGATCGAAATGTAGTAACAATTTTCAGTGCTCCAAACTATTGTTACCGCTGTGGTAACCAAGCAGCGATCATGGAACTTGATGATACTCTCAAATACTCTTTGTAAGTATTTACACCTGAACACTTGTTAACTTGGCTGAGTAATTAGTCTTGGTTGGATATTAAAGTTTTTACAACTCTTGTTAAGTATAATATTACAATTTTAGTTGGAATAAACTTGGAAATCAGCAGAAACTAGCTTACCCTATATGAGCCTGTTATGAAATTTTCTTGTATTTATGGTATGTGGGGTATATGTGCAGGTGAGGCCAGGACTTGAGGTTAAATGTCTTCTTCATTCACTCCTCCACTTTGTTTTTTGAGAAACTGAATCTGGGACAGCTATTTGGCTAGTTCTTTTGTCTTGCCTCCCCAACACTGGCATTATAGGTAGTCACCTCTACAACTGGCTTTTGCACAGCAAGCACTTTGGCAACTCTGAGCCATCTCAGCCCCAGGTTTTCACTTTTGAACCTATGTTTTATTATGGAGTTACTAAAGTATATTTGGAGGCTGAGAAATGAGATGCCATATGTTAAAAAAAATGTTCTTAATGTGTTTAGTAGAGTCCTTATTTCACATGATCTGAGGAGCCCCACAAGCTGAGTGGCACACTCCTCTAGGGATCAGGAAGTTAAAGTCACCCTCAGTTACATAGCAAGTTTGAGGCAATCCCTAGCTGGTTGAGACATGGATTTTAAAAAAAAATCAAAACACTTATTACATGTACAGATGCCCCACATAGGGCTTTTTTTGAGACACGGGTCTTTTTTTGTAGTTGGCCTGGAACTGTGATCCTTTTTCAGCCTCCCAAGTGCTGGGATTCTAGGCATGTACTAATGCCCAGCTCTTAGATAAGGTGCCATTGTGGCATGCTACAATTGGATAGGAAGAATATGTATAAAGCTGAGAAGTTGAAGGTCTTATCTTTGATTATTAATACTTGGATGTCTTGGAATGGAAACAGTGAATCTTGTCTTGTTTTCTCAGCTTGCAGTTTGACCCAGCACCTCGTAGAGGCGAGCCACATGTTACTCGTCGCACCCCAGACTACTTCCTGTAATGAAATTTTAAACGTGTACAGTATTGCCATGAACCATATATTGACCTGATGGAAATGGGAAGAGCAACAGTAACTCCAAAGTGTCAGAAAATAGTTAACATTCAAAAAACTTGTTTTCACTTGGAC